>JAVXUP010002347.1:0-140124 GCA_033070095.1 Escallonia herrerae | reverse complement strand
TGTTATTGTTGAAATAAAAAGAAAGGTGAACATGGTAGACATTTAGATGAACTTAATATGTACAAGAGAGCCACAAAAATACTAAAAGAAAAACTTACACCATCGATGGTCCACTTCCATGTTTGCCTTTTTTAGGCTTTTCTATTAAAAAAAATTATATATTGTGTTTTAGGCTCCGTTTGACAAAAAAAAAATTTGGTTTTCAGTTTCCCAAAAAAAAAAATTAAGAGCAATTAATTTTTATTTTTGGTGTTTGATAACCTAGTTTTTTCTTTTTAGTTTTTCTTTTGGTGTTAGATAACCTAGTTTTTTTGTGGTGGTTTGCGGTGGCGGTGACCAACAGTGGCTGGTGGCGGTGGTCGCTGGCCGGAGGCAGTCGCGCAGCGGTGGTCGCCGGCGGTGGTCACCGGCCGGAGTCGGTGGTCTCACGGCCGGTGGTGGGAGGGTGGTGGTCTAAAAAAAAAAAATCAGTTTTTGGACTTTTTAAAAATAGCCTTGATTTAAAAATTGGGTTTTTAAACTGAAGGGAAAAAAAAAAGGAAAATGGTTACCAAACCCAACTTTTTTTTTTCCAGTTTCCAAAACTGAAAAAATAATGTGTGTCAAACAGAGCCTTAGTTGTCATAAAAGTAGTCACAGAAAACTAAAATGTTTTTAATACTTTTCGAAGATTCCGTATCATAGGCACACTTCAGTGTAACGGATTACATCTACCTCTCTGAACTTAAAAAGTCAGTCCAGCTGTCAGCACATGGTATAGTTTTTTCACTTACCAAAAAAAAAAACCCGAACTGTTTAAAGTAACTATTTGTAACCTGAAAAATAAACGGATGATAATTTTGAGCAATGCTCGGGTATTAATAGAGTATGGAAGTTTAAAATGATTTTGGGGTCAAAATGTAACGTTGAGAACTTTTGGGGTCATTTTGTAATTTTGAAAAACCTTGGGGACTATTTTGAAAATTTAAAAAGTATGCATCGATGTGTCAATTTTCAAGAGAAAATTGTCTTGGGAGTGCCACCTCCTACTTGTGCATTTGATGACTAATGTAATTTAATAATAAACTAATGGTTTTTTTTTTAGGAAACTAAATAAAGTAAAACAAAAATAAAACGTAATCAGAAAAAGAAATTCGGGAAAGAAAAAAAAAAGGAAAGAAGAAACAGAAACAGAACAGAGGAAGAAGAACAAGGATTCAAGTAGAGAAAAGAAAGAGAGAAATCATCGGAGGGATTTTTCCAAAGGTAATCCTTATTTTCGGTGGTGTGTGTTTAGTGTGTATGACTTTAGCGTATGTTTTCAGTGTGTGTTTGCGGGTGCCCAGCGTGGGTGTGTGAAGGGTGCAGGACCAGTGTTGCTGCGTGTATGCGGGTATGTTTTCAATGTATAATTGTGTGTTTGGTGCATGTTTTGTGTGCAGTGTGTGCGAAGAGAGTGTGTGCGCTCGCGTGCGCGTGCGAGCGTTGTGTGATAGTAACTCTGTGTGTATTAGGGTGATCGTGGGTATGGTTTTGTGGTATTAGTATGTGTTTATGAGGATAGTGGATGAATTGTGTGTGTTTTCAGTGGACTACGAGGGTGTGCGTGTTTAGTGCGTGAGAATGTCCGTTCTTGAGTGATAGTATGTGTGTGCGTGCGCATGGGCACGCGTGTAATTTATATGTTAATGTGTGCGTGTGTGTTTAGGTGTAGATGTGCGTGTTAAGTGTGTGTAAATCATGTGTCTAATTGTGGGTGTGCATATAGTGGGGCAGAGTGAAGAAGATGAAGTGTGTGTGTGTGTGTGTGTTTAAGGTGAATTAGTGTGGGTTTTAATCGTGAATAGTGATGTAATTGTCACTAAAGGGGGTTAGGTTAGCAGTTTTATACGAATTTTTATAAATAGTTCGGATTAAAATTTGACAAAGTTCAAAACAAAAACCCCCATTATCTTTGCAAAACGTAAGTTGTGAAAAATTTGGGAATTTTTAGCATTTGCAAAGGACGCTAAATTAGGATAAATTAAAAGAAATTCTTGAATTATTCAATATAAAAAATAAGCTATTTTAATCTTAAATTTTAAGAGAAATCTTATATTACTGAGATGTTTCATTTCCTAAAATTTCATGCCATTCCGAGGTGGATAGCTATTTTTAGCATAATCAGCTTGTGAGCGCTCGGTCCGAACACCAGTTCGGAATTTTCGCGTGAAAATTTTTAAGATACTTTTTTAGCCCAAAAATGACTTCAGGATGCTTAAATTAGTATTTTAATGTATTTTTTGAGAATTTTTCTGTACGAAAATCCCCATGAGGTATTTTGATAATTTGCCACCCAGAGTGGGTATTTTGGTAATTGTACCTATAAAAAATACTTTTGGGTAAATTCACATATGGTGGAGATATTTTAGTTATTTTATTTACGATAAGAACATTTTAGTGATTTAAGTATGAGAGGGGTGTTTTTGGTAATTTTACGTACCCAGTGAGGGGGTTCATTATGAGAATATGCGTGAGTCATTTTTGAATTCATAATATCGTAGTATAGACTGTATACTAATAATTGGATTGTTCAGTTTAGATTAAAGTAAAAGACTTTTCCGGTTAGACTAACTCAGCTTCAGAAGGGTTTCTATCTGAACCCTGGGTAATGATTTCTATCTGAACCCTAATTTTGGTAACTTCTGTTCATAAGTATCCTTTCGATTCGTTTATAACTATTGTCAAATACTGAGATAAGCATTGATATCAGCATATTACTGCCAAGCAAACCCTGACATTGAACCTAAATTGGTTATTTGAAAATCTTATCGATGCTCGCCTGTTATTGCATGCTGAGCAAATTGATAATTGTTTACATTCTTTATTCTGAATGGTTGTGCCTAAATTAAATAACTGTTCGTATTTGTTCTTGCTATTTGATTATGGCTATTTTTGAGTTCTGAATTATGAATTGGTATCAGTATGTTTGATTGTCATTAATAACCTAATTGATGTATGTTATTTAATTCATGTTAATGCTCAATTTTTATTGCATGTCTTGTCGATTCTATGATTGTTGTCTTTTGATTGACCTCGGGGTCTATCTGAGGGAGGCGTTATAAAGAAGGTCTTTTCTTACGTCTTACAGGAAACGCAGGCTAATCCTTTGATCAACGAAAAAGGCTAGTTATCGTACATCATGCATGTGTACACTTTCTATGCATTGCCTTAATGGCATTGCCTCTGCCCAGGATCAATATCGTTGAATTTGCTTACGTTGTATCTTACGATGATTGTTTTGAAAATGAATGTCTTGATATCTGATTGAATGAGATTGAATTGAAACTTTTCCTCACATCGTGATCAAACTTTTTGTGATTATCTAAATCACTTCCCCATATTGTCCTTGAAGTATCTATGTTCGTTTTTTAAATCCTTTGAAAAATCGTCAATTGTATTTTAAAATATGGCTTTAAAAATGATCTTCAAATGGTCGTTTTGGTATCTGTTTATGATTGTTATATTCGGTTTGGAAAATTATCATCGAATGGACTTTTGATTCGTTTTGAAATTCCTTCTATTGTTCCTTGAACGACCTTGCCGAGCTTTCAAAAACTCACCCTTCATTTGATTTCCTTCTGCAAGTAATGATCAACTGTAGAATGCTCGGGAATGGGATAGATTGCGGAGAACCCACCATTACTGTGTAGTAAGACCCCTCTGTGGGTCAGTACTGTTAACTCGTTCTACAAGAACTTGAGTTTTGTAAAGAACCAAGTTTTATTAGTTTAAGTCTACCAATTTTTTTGTAATCTTGTACCTTGAAAATTTTGAGTTGATGTCTAGTTAGATGCTCTGAAGTATGTGTCAGTGAACATGGTTTGATACGATGTGTTAGGTTAACACTCCGGGAGTTCAGAGAGATGGAGTTTTGGATTTTCGGGTTGTTACAATTATTATATTTTTTTGTTTATTTTATGTACTCTAAACTTTCATCTTGCATACAAAAATATTGTGCATATATTTGTTAGCCTTCAAGTGTTCCAGAACTCTAAAAAGTTTTAGCGATGATATTGTTCTTTTTTTTTCCCGAGTTTACTAACTTTCGTCGTTAACTATATCAAGATAAGTATCAATCTATCATTTGAGTCCGTGATTTGTTGGTGGCCACACAAAAACCAGAAACTTCGTTTTGTATTTGCACAAACAAACATCTTAAGTTGCTCAAGTACGCATAGATTTTGGAAAAAAAAATTGTAAGTTAAGTTTCAGGTGTTACAACAACTAAGTAGGTATGACTGTTTGCATTAGCAATAGAGCAAACCTAGATTAAGCTTTGAGTTGAAATATTAGAGAAACATTGAATTTACGGCTTTTAAGGTTCCTAAAGAGTAATAAATGGATTCGGCCTTAGTTCTAAAGTTGAATATTCACGTGATGTAGTTCAACATGAATCAATTATTATAAAACTGCTTATCATTATTATATTACTGTTATCATGCAAATTTAGATTTCTCTACGTGATGCTTATAATAGCTGTCAAGTTTGGCATTTTGTACATATTGCTCGGGAAAAAAGTTGTGTCCTTATTATAACTTCGGTCCTTGTTTCTTTTGCTTGTCAAGCTGAGTATGGATGTACTGTATAATAGTACGAGTGGTTTGATTGTGCATAGGTTTATGCTTGGTTTTCCTTGAATCGGGTTAGTCCTTAACTTCTACTTTTGAGCTATATGGTTCGGTGGCATTTTGTTCTGTATGTGATCATTCCTGGGGATGTCATCCTGTTTGTCTTTTCCTTTCCTTTTTTTTGAAAAAAATTTGAGGTGTTCAAGACCTCAGTATAGTGGACTAGTTGTATTCCTTTTCTCTTTATGATATATATATATATATATATATATATATATATATATATATATATATATATATATATCTTATCTTAAAAAAGGATAAACAAAATAATCTGCAAGTTTGCTATAAACTTGAGATAGTAAGTCTTAAACAACCTTTAAAAAATAAAAGAAGTAATAATTGACTCTACTTTTTGCTATCTGACTTTTAAATTTTATTGTAATAACTACTTAGAATTACCAGACACACGTGTATGTTAGGGGGGAAATGAAACTTAAAGGCAAGAGAGTGAACAAGAAGGGAAATTTCTTGATCTCAAAGCTAGAAGACATTCTCTTTCTGTTTCTCGCCTTATGTTTGCAGATGACATCTACCTGTGTTCTCAGGCTTATGAAGGACATTCATAAAGATATTAAGACCTTTAAACAGGTCTTGGGAGATTATAGTCTTATGTCTGGGCATCGTGTCAACTAGTTGAAATCAAGCCTGGTCATTAGTTCTAATGCTAATGATGAGACTCGTCTTTTTATTTTTTTTTAGTTTTACAAAAAATAAAATCATAGAGGAATTAATTTAATTTTTTTTTACAAAAACAAGTGGGTGTTTGATAATCCAGTTTTTTTTTGTGGTGGTTTGCCGTGGCGGTGGCCAACGATGGTGGTGGCCGGTGGTGGCTGCCGTAGTCGACGGTGGTCGCCGTAGGTGGCCACGGGGGTCTCCGGCGACCGGCGGTGGCTGCCGGCGGTGGTGGTCTAAAAAAAAACCAAAACTAAAAACCGAAACTCATTTTTTGAGTTTTCAAAAACAATCTTGATTTAAAAACTGATTTTTTAAACTGAAGAAAAAAAATGGTTACCAAACGCAACTATTTTTTCCTGTTTCCAAAACTGAAAAAAAAAAACCCTGTCAAACTTAGTTTTGCCTTTTCTGCAACCTGGGAGTTTGGAAAATATTTGAGTATTTAATTGGATATGTCTCGCAAAAAAAAGGAGATTTTCAGGGGTTTAGTTTAGCGAGTCCAAGATCGGTGTACACATTGGTTAGGGCTTCTCTTAAATAGAGCTAGGCGTGCCACCCTCATTCAATCTGTTTATTCTTCTTTTTGGTGAATTATATGTCATCAACTTGATCAAATCCTAGCTTGTTACTGGTGGTATGGGGAAACGTCTCGTAAATCTTTTCATTAGGTTGCATGGCCTACTTTGTGCCTTCCTAAATAGCTAGGTGGTTTGGTTTTTCGTGATTTTAAACTTTTTAATCAAGATTTACTTACCAAGCAGTCTAGTCTAACCGTCAAAGCCTTGTTGCTCAAGTGCTCAAAGGACGATATTTTGTTCGGCATCATTTTCTTCATGCTCATCAACCTCAAACTTCTTTTTCGACTTGGCAAAGTTTGATAGTGGATTAACATATTATCAAACAGGGGTTACAAGTGGCCTATCGGAGATGGGAGATTGGTTTCGTTTTGGATGGACTGGTGGCTACCTTCTGTTTCACCTCTGATTCACCAGCATTATCATAATAGAGAGGATACTCATCAGTCCATCTCGGACCTTTTCTTCCTGATATCGTGACTTGAAAATTAGAAGTCCTTTTCCCAGACTTTCCCTGCAAAAACTGTCTCTCTAATTTTGAACCTCAACAATTTACCTCGCGGGATAGCGAACAAACATATTTAGCCTTTTGTTAAGGGAAATAATTTTTTGATATCTGCTGCATATCGATATTCAATTGATAGGTATATCCCGCTTCCTAACCTTATTCCCAGTATGACCCTCTGACCTTTGGTTAAAACTTTGGAAACTTCCAATTTCGAAGACACTTAAAATCTTTTCTCCATCGTCGTTTATCTCTTTCATCTGAACTTCTTAAACATCATTGCCTTGTTAGAGATTGCTGCCCTTTCTGTTTGTCTCGGCCTGAAACACATGAACATCTCTTCTCTGAATTCCTGTATGTTTGTCCGATTTGGGATTCCTTGTTAGGCCGACAACTTCTTTCTAGTGTGCCTACCTCCTCGGTTTCCATTTGGCTTGTAACTTGTTAGCTAAGCCAATCCATCAGAAAGGTAGTCTGTTACTTTGGTTGGTGAGCATTTTCGTCACTCTTTGGAATATTTGGCTTGGTAAGAATGCACTGATCTTTCAGGGGGAAATTTTTTCTCCACCTCTGATTGTCCATCAAATTCAGCTTTCGACGCGTAACATCATAGGTACAAGTCAGTTTCAGGCTCGCCTTCGCAAGGTCCTGATTCATGATCATAATAACAGGACGCACAAGAAATTCGTGATCATAATAGCAAGACGCACAAGAAGGATTGTTTTAAATTTCTATCCTCTCCTTCAACCCTTTTATTTTTTGGAGAGTTGTAGCTGTGTTGGTCTATCATGTCCTGTTTTTATGCCATTTCGGTGCTCGACTTTATGGTTGATGGGTGGTTTGGTCTTGATATTGGATTATTGAATCATCAATGGGTCCGAGTTGGAGCTAGTACTGATATTCTTGTCTCTTCTACAGAATTTATTGCATTTATTAGCTCTGATAGCTGGAATTACTTGGATAACAAGTTACATTATCTTCATGCTATTATACTATTTCCTGATTGTGACTTCATGCTGCAGATGAGCGTTGATGTCAGGATGAGCGTGTTATCCTCTGAATATTTATATAAATTAATTACTAGCTGCTGGAAGTTGCATTCATTCCATGTTGTCCAAGAAAAAGATGGTGTTTTGTCTCTGTCATCAATTTTGGCGACTTTTGTTTGTCGATCTAGTCAAAGTGGTCATCAGGAATGGTTGGACAATTTACAGCCTGTGAAGCCCCCTTTCCCAAATTGACATGTCGCTCCAATGGTTCCTTGTGGTGTTTTGCTTATGCTATTATTCAGGTTTGTTGTTCACTATCTTTTGGATAGAGTTGTCATTTAATTCTACTATTTTCTATGTTTTTTTTGGGTACTAGTTAGAAATATATACCAATCTCAAAGGAGGTAAGGATTTACAACAAATCACCAACTAAATCTGTGCACTAGCCAAGGATGACAACCCCATCCAAAGGTAAAACAAAACTACAAGAAATCAAAATGCCTCAGAAGCCTCTGCTTGACCGATCCTCATTCCCGGTAAATGGACCGCAGGCTGTACACCAACAAACCATTTTTGCTGGAGGTGCGAACAGGAACTGAGAACAAAAGATGCCAAGGAAGAGGACAAGGACAGCACACTTAGCTTCCCATGGACGACGTGCAACAAATGCAATTTCATGCAGTTGAAAGGTATTGTACACCAAAAGTTTTCGAACCTAGTCTCCGACTCCTTAGAGGTTATCTGCAGTAAGAGGTTACAGTGAGGAATCAAGACAACGTTATGAAAGACACTGAATCCGGCTTAACCAATCCAATGCAATGCACAAAGCCTGTTGAAATGCGTTACATTTATCAGACTAATCAATGACAGTAATAAGTATCCCTACTGGTACCCAAAGATGATTAAATAAAACCATGCCGATCCCAAATTCCGAGGTGTTAGGGTTCCCCCCAACTGAAATAGCACAGAATACCGGAGGGGAAACGGTCGGACATTTGCAACTAGTGGCAGAGTATAAGAGATGGGGGGAGGGGAATGAGGAAAACTGTCAAGACACTCTAAGTTAGAAGAATGATTGAGACTAACAGTGCAACAGAGGTGCTTAAGAAAAGGCTTAGTATCGCAAATTTGGGCAAATAATGAGCGATTGGTGTCTATGATTAGGCACGGGGAGAATTTGAGTCCTTTGAAAATCGAAGACATTCCTGCCCAGCCAAATTGACCAAAGAATTTCTATTTTCTATCTCCACCGGTTGTAAATTTTAAATCTTTTTTATTCTGGTATATATATATATATATATTTTTTCTCTTAAGGAAAAAGATGAGGGAGATGATCCATTGATAGCGCTAGCAAAATTGGAGAAGTTGCTAGCGCGATCTGGCCGTCCACGCGCGATCTGTGGACGGCCCAGATCTTTTTTTACGTTTTTTTAGTCCGTCCGCTACATTATGTAGCGGACGATTTTTTGACAAAAATACCCTCAAGTTTAAAAACAGTCCGTCCGCTAAATTATGTAGCGGACGGACTTTTCTATCATTTTTTTCTTTTTCTCTCATTAATGCTCTGAATTTTTCTCGCTCTCTCTCTCCCCTTTTTCTCATCCGCTACATTATGTTGCGAACAAGTTTTCTCTCTCTCTCTCTCTCTCTCTCTCTCTTTTCTCTTGGCATCAACTCATTCGGGTAGTTCTGGAAACTCATTCTAGAACTCGTAGAAAAGAAAGATTTCATTGTATCTTCAATACTTTCTTCATCAAAACTACCACTTGGGTTTTCACCCATTTGCTTAGGTAGCTGAAATTCATACCCAAAAGCAGAGGGCCTGAATTGCGGCAATCTGTTTCAAAGCTTTTCTTTTGATGGTTATCATATGAAAGGAGAAAGAGGGGAGAAGAAGACGAAAGACAACAAAAAGTGGTGAGAGAAAGAGATAAGTCAGATTGAAGAGAAAGGACATAGAGAGAGGGGAAAAACAAGTCAGAGCATTAATGAGTGAGAGAGAGAGAGAGAGAAATGTTAGAAAACTAGTCCGCTACATTATGTAGCGGATGAAGGAAAGAGAAGAGAGAGAGAGAGAGAGAGAGAGAGAGAGAGAAAGTCAGAGCATTAATGAGAGAGAGAGAGAGAGAGAGAGAGAGAGAGAAAATGACAGAAAAGTCCGTCCGCTACATAATGTAGCGGACGGGCTGTTTTTAAACTTGAGGGTATTTTTGTCAAAAAATCGTCTGCTACATAATGTAGCGGACGGACTAAAAAAAAGCGTAAAAAAAAGATCTGGGCCGTCCATAGATCGCGCGTGGACGGCCAGATCATGCTAGCAACTTCTCTTATTTTGCTAGCGCTATCAATGAATCAGCGGAGGGCAAGAGAGTGAGATGCTTCAACTGTACGCTTCCTGCATTTTACTGCTAAACTTGTCATATAACACCGCATTGTAACGACACAGTTCCATGCACCTTTTCAAGTGCCCTTTCCCATTTATTCTACGCTTCACCATCCGGTGGTGTGAATGGAGAGGACAACCGCCACTAAACTTGACTGCACCCTCTGAGGGAACTTCCTTTTCTTCCCAGCTTTGGCACTTTTGAGTTTTGACAGAATCAAACCCTTTTTGTTGTCAATTTTGCCTTGTTGAACAATGTCATTACAAGATGTAGAACCCAGGTAACTCCCATTTGATTGTTTAACGAGTTATTAACCAAAACCCAGTGGATTTTGGGTAATCTTTACGTTGTATTCGACGGATTTTCCTATCATCAATTTTGAGTTGGATTCATGAATCATTTACACTCGAAAAACCCCATCTGGTTTTCAATTTTTTCTTAGTTACCTGCATGTTTTCCCAATGCTTTTAGTTGATGATTAGCCGAAGCAAAAAGCCCGTCCTTCAAAATCTCTTCTATCGGCCAAGTATGGTGGATTATCCAAGCAAAAAGCAATAATTATACTCCATGCAAGTAATTTTTTGCTTTCCAACGGAGGTTTTGGATACCCATACGCCCGACTAATCCTCCGTGATACAGCGTGGACGCCACTTCACCATGGCACGTGGCATCTCGTCTCCACTGCTCATCTCATGCCTTCTCAAGTAGAAAGTCGACAACATTTGTAGCTAATGTTTGTATATGTGACTAGCTATCTTTTTAGTAATAAGACTCTGTCATCACTCATTTTTCACTTATGTAATTTTCCATCGTCTGAAACTCTTTACTATCCAAAAGTAGATGTTTTTGGTGTTTAACTTTTTTTTTTCTTTCTCTTATTGATTTGCTTTTCTCCCTTCTAACCATGTGCTACATATTGCTTTTTGACTGTTCTTCAAATAAATTAATTTGCATAGGTAATGTCTTAAAAGATACCCTTCATTTTTTGGGAGAACTTACACGTTTAATTTTCCCGCTGTTATGAAAAATTTATGGCTCCGCCTGTAGTAGTAATTGACAAAAAATTACATTGTTCTCGACCGTTGACTAAGTTGAATTTCGTTCTCACTACGCAGGAAACATGCGGTGTTCCTTATCAGAATGGGAAACTGTGATAAATTGGTGTCCGTTAGGATTACGTGCTCAGGTAACGATTCTAGGTATTTAAGTTCTATCTTTTTTCTGCTCCTATGATGCATACTTGAGCTAGCCAAAATGTTTTCTGAGAAACTTTCTCCTTTTGAGCTTAAATTGCAAGAAATAATATAGATGCCATTATGATGCAGTAAATGGAATATGCACATGGCTGATATCGTGAAATCACTTCCATATTTACTGTATTTTCTACATATGCCGTTGGTTACACCACTGGAAAATAAAAAGTGACAGTCAGTGTGTGTCTAATGCTGTAGCTATTTGTGCTAGTATGCCTCCGCGATAACAAGAAACGATCAATCGTTATCGTTTAGTCTTTTTAGTGAAACTTGTGCAATTTTCTTGGGAGTTGATGCACTAAATTCTCTTATAAGGCATACGAATGAGTGTTTTTTGGACACAAGTGGATTCTATTTTTGTTTACATCTGTGTGCACCAATTATGGGACTGTGATTTATGATAGTTAGATTTTGTTGGACCATATTTGGATGGGGTGCGGCAGGCCAAGGCAATACTGCCACGCCAAGGCAACACGCAAGGAACAGTAGCCATGATGACCAGACTATAGCACTATACTATGGAAACGGGTGCTGGTTCCTTATATAGATCTATTGGGTGATGGAAGACGAAAGCCTGGACATTGGATTAAAAGGTGGATGGCGTAAGGTTGACGCAAGGTCAGAAAGTCCTAATTTTCTAGAAAGCATAAGGTTGAGGCTAGGTCAGAAAGTCCTAATTTTCTAGAAAGCATAAGGTTGAGGCTAGGTCAGAAAGTCCTAATTTTCTAGAAGATACTTAAAGTAAATTCGTTATGTTGCTAAACAATCATATTAAGTGCTCCTTTCTCATTAAAAATCTCTTTTGATATGGGAGGTAATGTATTTTTGACGATAGATAATAGTGTAAAAAGGCACTATATAGTGCTGAAATAGACACTTTTTGTCAATTTACACAATACAGGGCTAGTGGTTTTGCAAGTTAAAAGTGCTAATTGCAGCAGAAAACTAGCCTATATATTGTTAAGGCAATAAATAACATGATTTCAACTTCGTACTTTGTCTTAAAGAGTGGTAGTTATGTCCAATTCTCTTCATTTACTAAGTTCGCTACTCTTATATACGAAGGCAAACCCTCATATCTTGGATTCTGCATATGTTCTTGTAGCAAAAACATCCACCAAGAAAGCAAAAGAAAGAGTCTTTCTTTACCAAATACCCAACAGAAGTTGAACGTGCCAGAGGTGCTGAAGGGGACGGAGTCTCTAATATAGTGTCTTGGAAGGAGATGATTGCAACTGTATTATGTCAAGTGAGGATTGAGGTACTGCTTCCCTATTGATACAAGTCAGAATGCAACCATTTATCAAATTTTCTGTTGTCCTCGTGGTTGTGTTTTCGTATAAAAGGCTGCGTTGCTTTGTCTTGACTGTCTTGAGAGCTTGATATACTATCTTTTATTCTGTTTATGTGACCAGTGTGGCTAGTTATGGTCCTCTGGTTGAAGCGAGGTTGCTCTTGCTTTGTTATCTAATAAGTTGACGTCTACCGACAAAAGATTTAGATTTAGGTTTGCTTTGTTATCTGATAGTATTCTTGCTTATTTCGATGATCCTCGATACAGAAGAACAAGCTACGTCATGTGTAATGTAAGTAATTATCTTTTTCAATTGGGAGAGGTGGGTGAGTGGACTAAAGCGGGGGATTGCTAATCCATTGTAGGAGATTAGTAACATTCGAATTCCCCTCTTTCCGTTTTTGTTGATGGCTCGATATTTGATTTATCTTTCAAATTTCGCAAACCCCCTTTATGATGCAGCCAATAAATTAGTAGCTAATTTATGGCTTTTCTCATACATTACCAATTAGAGTGGAACGGTTGCAGGCTGATCGATGTGATAAAAAATATTCTGTTGAAACAAGATTTGGGTGGGGTGCGCCAGGCCAAGGCAGCAGTGCAATGCCAAGGCGACGCGCAAGGAACCGGTAGCAAGCTACCAAGAACCTTCCCCTCAAAAAATTAATTTAATATCTTGTGAGCCATTGACCCACATATCAGATATTAAACTGATAAAAAAAATACTACACTTGATCTTGGCCAAAAGGCCGCGAAAGGCGATACTTTCGTCTTTTCTAGCACATGATAGAGCCAAATGCAACGAATTCTACAATCCTAACTATTCTTCCAATAGAAGCAAAAGGGTTAATTCATGGTTTTCTTGAGAAGATTACAATATGCTTTACAAGCATTATATAGCTTATTAACCAATAGATGTTCTTGAAAGTAAATTTGCACTAAATGTTTCCAGCAATAATCCAGGCTTTGCAGGTTTTGCTTACAATGCTACTTTCTTTCTGTCTGGATTTGGTAATGATCAATGTGAAACATACCCACTCTCACCCTCAAAAAATTAATTGAGAATAAGTGGAGCAATGACCCACATGAAAGAAATTAAATTGATAAGAACATATTTTACTCTTGATGGTCGCCAAAAAGTTGAGGAACATATGCTCTTTATGCCCTGCTTCTTTCTTCCTTCTAAGCAGGATCAAAGAAAACTGAATTCTGATACTATTTTACTTTCCTATTAACTTTAGACTGACACTTTGTAGACCACTGTTTTTGTTTTCTTGAGTTAAATGCAACAAATTTCGGAATTTCGACTTATCTTCGTGACTTTGTTTTCATCTTAGTGGCCGGCTTCTCGTAGGTAGGCCACAAATCTCTCTGAGATTCTTGAATTGCGCTCCCAAGTTGGGAGCTTGATGGGAGCACCATCCCAGGTGGGTTTTGGTTCCGAACTTAAGTAGCCTCAGATTCTTCCCTACAAGGAAGACAAAGCTGACCAGGCTTTTTGCTAACAGATAGCCAAGCCGTTCTTCATTCTGATACTTACTGGGCTGGTCACATTTTGCTGGGAGGCGGAGAGCACATTTTGTCAAAGGATACATGGCTGTGGATTGGCCACGTTAGGCTTGTATATGACTAGTCTATCTGTCAAATAGCTTTGCGCAAGCATTAAAATTTTCTGCTGAACAAAACTATAGAGCAGCTGGGTACTATAATATCATTTAAACAACCAGTCATATGTATGTGTCTGCATATATTCTACACAGTGTACATAATATAAATAGTTATTTGCATAAAATATAAAAAGAATATTTATTTTGCGAAGCTCGGTGCCTGGATTGATTGGAGCTTCTTAGCGCTTAAGCTACTACTTAATTCAATAGCAGCCTACTCTGGGCTTATTATGAATACCACTTCTTTCTTCAAAAGAGTAAGATATAGGATTGAGCGGAAAAGTCCCCCGCTTCTCCCATATTTCTTCTCCCTCTCGCATTGGTTCTGGCTCCCAACTCGGATTCTTTAGGTGCTCTCACTTCCGCCCCCTTTCCTGTTTCGTGCAACTAAGGTTTTGATATGCTAAGCTGTTTTTGTTTTTCTTTTCCCTTTTGTTGAGGATTATCAGCTTTTATCCTGAGCTTTGCTTCTGTTAAATGTTTCCCTGTTTGAGATTCAGATCTTTAGGTATTAAGTGGTTCTCTTTTTTTTCTAATTGTATCACTTTCTCAAAGATATAGTTGGTTGTCCGCAGTTTCAGCTTCTCTACGATTTTAAGCCCTTGCAAATATCTTCTCCAGATTCTCATTCTTTATTTAAGTCCTCTAGGTCCTAAAATAACAAAAGTAAGAGATTTTATTTTGGCGGGGCATGAGGCCAATGGCCCACAGAAACAGTCGAGAATGGTAATGTGCTCAATTTGAGCGTAGGCACTCCTAATAACCCACCAGATAAGCACTCTCCATTTCCTCTTCTTTGCAAATTCCTCCAACCCCAGAGCTTAATCATTTTGTTCTCATTTTCTGCTATTTTTTTCTTCCATTACGCCACTCGCTTTTTCGCCATGCGGAAGACCCACCTTGACCTATGTCATCGGGTGGAGTGTGTTGCCGGTGTGTCGCCGGCGGCGATACAGACATTGCCTTAGCTGATATGTCCACATGGTAAGTCCCACAGATGCCTAAATCTTAGCGGATAACATATAATGTCTCCGAGTTCAGAGCGCCATGTTAGACTTCTTACTACTAAAAACAAATGACTCCCAAAATGCCAATAGTGAGGTGTTTACTTGGGTTGTACCCTTCTCCTTCATACACTGACTATCGCTCCTCATTCTTCTTTTTGCAATGTGGGACTCATGCCAAGCCTCATAGTTTTATGACATTCCTTTGACGTTGGAATCTGTTGCACTAAGCTCACACCTCTTAATCAGTAGCTTGAAGAAACTTGAATGTATTTAAGGCAAAGATGCATTACATGGATCAAGTAAGTTTAGCAGTTTATGTGGGTTAGCCTTCTGAGAGTTAGAGTAGTGGAAAGATTTAGAGAGAGATTCACAAGTTAGGTAAGAGCGTGAAAGGGGTTCAAAAATCAGTTCCTTTTTTAAGGGCTAAAATCATATATTTTGGCTTTTGACCCCATATGGTAGGGTAGATCTTGAAAGCTACGTAAGATTCCCTCCAAACCGTACATATGCAATGACTTGGTGCTGGTTTATTTGGGTCAACTGAGATTAGGATGGGCAACTCATCCGTAGTCTGTCTACTTTGTTGTTTTAGTTAGTCACTCCGCACAGCTGGTTTTGTAGAAATTAATTTTGGTTCAACTATATTTTAGGTACGCAGTGTGGGGAAAACGAAGTACAATTCATATTAATTTTGCTGCTTGTCAGGCTATAATTTGTGGGACTAAATAAGTTTAATGTTGTTGGAGTAGATTTGGGTAGGGTGCACCAGGCCCATGGCAGTAGTGCAACGCCTTGGTGACGCAAAAGGAACCAGTAGCGAAGGTTGTGAAATTTTTCGTATGGTAGCGTTCATCCACTGGGTTATTTCTGTTTTCTTCACCCAAAAAACTCTAATATTATTGATTATTTTTTTCTTTGTGAATTTTCCTACGGTAGGGTACATCCAGTAGCTTGATTATTTTTTATACTTACATGGAGTACTTTTTCCAGATGAGATTGAAAGTTGAAACGAGGCTTTCTTGTGCATCTAAGACTGAAAGTTTTAATTAAGGAGATAATCTGATTTCTTATGCTACTTTGACAAAAATTTACTCACAAATTTTTGGAGCTCATTCCATAAGGAGAGAACCCCTCCAAAAACAGGCGTATGCCACTGTATATGGCGAGCACACAGTTTTCTTTAGTAAAAGGCGAAAGAATAGTTCGCTTTGTGCTGACCACGTGGCTTTGTATTGATAGCACTTTATTAGAGTTCTTATAGCTCTTCATGTTTTGGTGCTTTTCTTGATTGTGTGTTAATTGTCCTGTCATGGTCTAGAAATTAGTCGTTTGATGCCAAGGAATTATTGGTTCTTCGTATGTTGACTTTTTTCATGCATTACATGTTAGAATGCATAGCTGATTTGATAGTGCAGTGCCAAGGCGCAAGGAACCAGTAGATGTAATTCGAGTACCGTGACTTAGTCAAACCTGCCCTTTCTTAGATTCTGGACATTCAAATATGTGGCTAATTTACGGCTTCTCCTGCATAACCTATTAGAATGGAGAGCTTCCAAGCAAGTTGATGAGACACAAAATCTTCTTCAAACCAGAATTGGGTGGGGTGTGCCAGGCCAAAGCAGCAGTGCGACACTGCAACCGCTTTTGATAATTCTACTCTTCATTCTTTCAATACCAACCCAGTCACCTGCTTGAAAGCCACAATGACATGCTTCAATTGTTGTTTGGCTGGAAATCTCCAAGCTTTGCGGTGCTTCTGGTGTAAATCCTACTATGGGCAGGGTCCTGATATTTTGTCCTAAGTCAGATCGCTACACTGCATCAATGTCCCCAAGAAACACAAAGCAGATTAACATGAGACTCCAAAAACTTGAGAGTATATTAGAAAAACTTGACATTATATTGGAGGGGGCCGCGCGAACGTAGGCCCCCACCGCCACAAATTATGACGTAGGCTCCACCACTTGGGTAGACCTTAGGCGAACACCCCTCCAAAGTGCAATGGAGGTCACTAACCTAGGCCATGGACCTTTTTGATCACCCATCGACCCCGTCCAGGTAAGTATGTTTCTTCGAGCCCTGACATTTCATCTTATATGCTATCTATCTTCCATCATCTTTCCTTTCTCAGTGGGACTAAAGCCAACTCTTCCCTCAAGGATCAACGGCTATGTCATTAGGAGCTAGCTGGCTTGCTCTGTAATTGTAAATTGGGCACTGCACTGCTGAAACTCAAGACTATTTTTATCCCATGTGGAAGCACGCATGTGTTCTATTTCGTGTGTGAGATGAAATTACATCAGTGAGTATGGTTTGAATAATAATATATTTGCATTTTGTGAAACTCAAGGGCCTATCTCCGATCGTCCAAGGCGCAATATTTAGTTCAGAGACATATGCTAGTAAGCTTGAGTGGAAGCTTTTCAGAAGCAAAATGGACATGTTTCTATGAAAACTGTGTTATTAAATAGCTTATTGCCATTTAGATAAAAGCCAATTGTATGTGCAGCTTTTGTTTTGTGCTTCGGATTTTGGAGCAACTGAACTGACTTTGAAGACCTGCGTGGACTTTTATTCTGTGGATGTGTGGGAGAAAAGACTTCCAGATGCTTCAATGTACGGGGAATGCACATGGGGGTCATCTCTAATTATCTCTATGTTGTTTCAGTCAGATTAACAGGAAGAAGAAGAAGATGCAGAGGTAGCTAGGTGTTTTTGTTTGCTGCTGCTCCTTAGAAAACGAGAGAAACTGGTATGATTTGGATTCTTTCCATTAGTGTTCTTAGATTGCAGCTTAGTTTGATCACAAAGTCTCTTAGGTGTTGCTCTTTTTTTTATTCTGCCAAACGACATAATGAGAAAAAACTACCCACTCTCTCTCTTAAGTGAGTCCTATAGCCAGATGGGGAGGCACGAGGGAGGGAGGGAGGGAAAGAAGGGGTGGGGGGTAAGAGTCAGCTTCAGCATTTTTTTGCTCCGTCAACAGGTGAGCAGCACCATATCCTTAAGGTCTTCTGAAGCTGAAGACACAGCTCTTGAACCTCAGAACCATTTTTGCTTGCTGCTCCTCCTTAGAAGACGAGGGAAACTGGTATGATAGGTATTCTTTGCATTAGTTTTCTTAGATTGCAGCTTAGTTTGATCAAAAAGTCTCTTACATGTTGCCCTTTTTTATTCTGCCAAATGACATAATGAGGAAAAACAACCCATGGTCTCTCTTAAAAGAGTCCTATAACTTGATGTGTTGTGGGGGGGGTGTTGGCTACCAATCCAGGTTAGAGTCAGTTCCAGCATTTTTTGCTCCATTAACAGGGGAGCAGCATTGTTCCCTTAACGTCCTCCGAAGCTGAAGACAAAGCTCTTGAACCACAGAACCATTTTGTAGAGGAGCCATCTCCATGCAATCCATTTTTAGAGGAGCGAATCTTCTATATTGCATAGACGTGATATACTTAGTTGTTTTTCTTCCTGGAAACTTGGCAAT
The DNA here is from genome assembly GCA_033070095.1 of Escallonia herrerae. Classification (NCBI taxonomy): domain Eukaryota; kingdom Viridiplantae; phylum Streptophyta; class Magnoliopsida; order Escalloniales; family Escalloniaceae; genus Escallonia; species Escallonia herrerae. The sequence goes on along the minus strand of JAVXUP010002347.1, from coordinate 121,636 downwards.
ATTGTCCTAGTTTGTCTGTCTCTGGGTCAGAAAAATCTAGCATCTTATGCAATGACTAGGTGCTGGTTTATTTGTGTCAACTCAGATTTGGGTGGGGTGCAACAGGTATAGGAGTGGGCTCTTATCAGTTTTGCATGATTTTCAAGTGCACGATATATTTGGTTTCCCACAAACATGCAGGACTAGTGCACGATATATCTGGATCAGACCAATCTAGCATCTTACACTATCTATCTTCCATCATATTTCCTTTCTCAATGTGGGACTAAAGCCAACTCTTCTGTCAAGGATCAACGGTTACGTCATAAAGAGCTAGCTGACTCGCTCTGCAATCATAAAGTGGGCACTCTACTGCTGAAACTTGGAGTATGACTATCCCATGTGAAAGCATGCATTTGTTCTGTTCTGTGTGTGAGATGGAATTACATTAATGAGTTTGGTTTGAATCGTAATCTACTTGCATATTATGAAACTCAAGGGCCTGTCTCCAGTCGTCCAAGGCGCAATATCTATTTCAGAGACATATGCTAGTAAGCTTATGTGGAAGCTTTTCAGAAGTAAAATGGAAACGAGTCTATGAAAACTGTGTTACTAAATAGCTTATTGCCATTTAGATAAAAGCCAATTGTAATTGCATCTTTTGTTTTGTGCTTCAGATTTTGGAGCAACCGAACTGACTTTGAAGACAATCCTTTGTAGTTCAAGAAGCTTCCACATAAGCTTCCACATAAGCTTCCACACATCGAATACTTGCATCTCATTCTCTCTGATTGTAGCGTCCGCAGCAAGATTGTTAGAGTTTTTGTGAGATTCATCTTAAGAAAGGAAGTTTCCGCCAGGGTAATCTCTCTCACAATACCTACTGAATTGTTTTGGTCCACCCTGTAAATCGATCTTGAAAATCACAATCAGTACTAGCCGTTAGAATTCTTCATGTCTTAAGAAATTAGGGGTTGGGCTTGTTCTTCACGCGAGCCAATTTATGAGGACATTGTTTGGTTTAGTGGGCTTTTATTATTTGCAATAACTGAATGAGGCCATGGATTTCCAGACTCAGAGGTGGCCTTTGTTGATTTGTAGATGAGTTATGTCTCTGAGCCATGATTTGTACGTGTTTATAACTTCCAGAAGTTGTGGTTTTTGTTTTTTCTGTAATCCTTGCTAGGCAGTTGTTCGTGGTGTTGTCATCGTAAAACAACTTCTCACCAAGTGAGCTCTTTTACGTGACTATCATTATCCATTAACTTTGAACAATATGAGAAGAGAAAGCTGTGTGATGTGTTGCTTACGATTTTTATGAAGGAAGGAAGTTTAGAGAGCAGTGAGTACCAACAGTATCAAGTAAAAGTAATGAAGTTACGAGGCATCATCGGTGTTATCTCCAGATGTTGTGGTGGGTGAAAATATTATTACAGTGAGTAATAGTAGTTGGGATGTAAGCCTGAACCGATGAGATAAAGAACTTTTTATTTGCAAAGATTTCACGATTCAATTCAGCTTGGAAATGAACTACAAAGGCTTCTTGCACTGGGATGAAAACGAGTCTATGAAAACTGTGTGGACTTTTATTCTGTGGATGTGTGGGAGAAAAGATTTCCAGATGTTTCAATGTACTGGTATGCACATGGGGGTGATCTCTAGTTATCTCTATGTTGTTTCAGTCAGACTAACAGGAAGAAGAAGATGCAGAGGTAGCTAGGTGTTTTTGTTTGCTGCTGCTCCTTAGAAAACGAGAGAAACTGGTATGATTTGGATTCTTTCCATTAGTGTTCTTAGATTGCAGCTTAGTTTGATCACAAAGTCTCTTAGGTGTTGCTCTTTTTTTTATTCTGCCAAACGACATAATGAGAAACTGGTACGATTTGTAAGTAATTATCTTTTTCAATTGAGAGAGGTGGGTGAGTGGACTAAAGCGGCAGATTGCTAATCCATTGTAGGAGATTAGTGACATTCGAATTCCCCTCTTTCCGTTTTTGTTGATGGCTCGATATTTGATTTATCTTTCAAATTTCGCAAACCCCCTTTATGATGCAACCAATAAATTAGTAGCTAATTTATGGCTTTTCTCATACATTACCAATTAGAGTGGAGCGGTTGCAGGCTGATCGATGTGATAAAAAAAATTCTGTTGAAACAAGATTTGGGTGGGATGCGCCAGGCCAAGGCCGTAGTGCAACGCCAAGGCGACGCTCAAGGAACCTGTAGCAAGCTACCAAGAACCTTTCCCTCAAAAAATTAATTTAATATCTTGTGAGCCATTGGCCCACATATCAGATATTAAACTAATAAGAACAAATACTACACTTGATCTTAGCCAAAAGGCTGCAAAAGGTATGCTTTTTTTGTATTGTGTTCTGTTTCTGATTTTATTACCATTTTCCATGTCCCCTTCTTTCTCTCCTCTGTGTGTGAAATTGAGCTTGAAGGCGATACTTTCGTATTTTCTAGCACATGATAGAGCCAAGTGCAACGACTTCTACAATCCTAACTATTCTTCCAATAGAAGCAAAAGGGTTAATTCATGTTTTTCTTGAGAAGATTACAATATGCTTTACAAGCATTATATAGCTTATTAACCAATAGATGTTCTTGAAAGTAAATTTGCACTAAATGTTTCCAGCAATAATCCAGGCTTTGCAGGTTTTGCTTACGATGCTACTTTCTTTCTGGTGAGCAGCACCATTCCCTAAACGTCTTCTGAAGCTGAAGACAGCTCTTGAACCACATAACCATTTTGTAGAGGAGCCATTCCCATACAATCCATTCTGTAGAGGAGCCAATCTTCTATCTTGCATGGGCGTAATATACTTAGTTGTTTTTTTTTTCCTGAAACCTTGTCTGTCTCTGGATCAGAATAATCTAGCATCTTATGCAGTCACTGGGTGCTGGTTTATTTGTGTCAACTGAGATTTGGGTGGGGTGTGAGGTTTAGGAATGGGCTTTTATCAGTTTTTGCATGATTTTCTAATTCACGATATATCTGGTTTCCCACAAACATGCAGAACTAGTTCTTGTAGGTAAAGTGGCCACTATTTTGCTACAAAGCCATACAGGAATTTGCTTTCAAAACTTTGGTAGAATTTAATAGAACGCCTCTCTCTTCCAAGCACTCAAAACCAGAATTCGTTAGAGCAAGCGATAACTTAACATGGTAATCGAGTACTCCTTACGCAATGCCTTAGTTTCGGATCGAGCTCATTTAGTTGTGCACTTGATGGGGTGCACCTTGATTTGTCTCTCCACATGCGATTGGGGGTTGCCCTTGAGGGGGAGTGTTCCACATGATAACACTGTTGCGCCTCTTTTAGAGCAACTAGTAACTTAACATTCCATGCATCTTCTGCTTTCTCCCTTCAGTGTGGACTGAACAGACTCAAAAGGCTATATACAATCATACTTTTTTCACCAACTTGACACTCCATGTACTTTCTCCACACTGTGAAGAGACATCTTGAATGTATAATATGCTACCACTACTGGAGTTTCGCTTATTTTCATCAGTGGCGGTTTGTGATTGCTTATAAAAAAAAGTGACACTTTGAAATCATTTGCAGTTTTAGTTTTCAGTTTCCAAAAAAAAAAACCAGTTTAATTTTTGTTTTTTATAGAAACACATGGTTGCTGATTAGCCAATTTTTATTTTGAGTTTTTTTCTTCACCATTTTTTTTTTAATTTTTCCATCAATCTTATAATTGCATTTTTCTCCAGCAGACACTTTCCCAGAATTTCGAAGCACTACCATCGGTCAATACCACCACCACCTTCCAATTCGTAGCACCATCACCATAATCAAATTCACAACACCGCCACTCAATTGTAATTTCACTCCCTCTCGTATTGCGCAGTTCAGAAGGACAAATACCCCAAGCCAATGCCTCCGGTTTGCAGGCACGTCCCGGCGGTAGCGAGAACTCGCAAGTGGCTCTCACTGTACCAATCACCGACAACTCCCACCCAACCAGTTATCACCTTCTGCATGTGGACGTTCTGGACCCTCGCATATACTATGTTGTCCTTCCTCAACCAATTATTCTGGTACCGCTGCGAGCCACTCTCCATCACCTCCATCTCCGCCTAATTGCGGTTGGCTGGGGGGGCCAGATCCATGGGTGGTGACGCCAGTAGGGTGGCGGTGCTGGGCAGATTTGTGGGTGGCAGTAGTGTGGCAAACCTGTGGTTGTTGAAGGCGTGGGGTGGCGATGGTGGGGTAGATTCGTGGGTTATGATGCCGATAGGGTGACGATGGTGGGATAACCGATGGTGGTGGTGTTGTGAGCGTGTGTGGGAGTGGAGATGGTGGTGACATGGTAAAGGTTGGCTGATGGAATTGTCTGTTGGTGGTGGTGCTTTGAGTGGGGGGGGGGGGTGGGAAGTAAAAATGATGCTCATATTTTTGCTTTTAACAAAGTTTGAAGGTTAGATCTCAAAACTAAAACTAAAACCAAAACTGAAACTCCAAAATGGAGCTTTAAAAAACAACCTCATTTTAAAAGTTGGTTTACAAATTTGAAGGGGAAAAAAATGAAAACTGTCTGCCAAATGCTTTTTTTTTTTTTCAGTTTACAAAACTGGAGAAACAACTAAAAGCAAAAATTGTCAAACGCTAATTTACTTTGTAGTGTTGTTGCTTTCAATTCTTTCCTTAAAGGTAGTTGCTCCAACTTTGGATGAACTAGCTTCAAGATAATGCAAGTAAAAACTTAGCAAGTCTTATTGAACTTGGATTTGAATTTTGTGATGGTGGAAGACTTCAATTTTGTTTTTGCTCAGGGTTGATGGAGGATGAAGAAAGGGTTAGGGGGAGAGAGAGAGAGAATGGAAAGTAAAAGCAGTTGTTCGATTAACAACTACTAAGTGTAGCGGTTAGGGCGTTGGGAGGCTAGTCTAGCCGCTACACTTAATAACGGTAACCGCTGCTATGTGGCGCGGTTAGCAATTTTGAACTGTTTCAGGAGGTGCGAGTAGCCTTTTGGGCCAAAATACTAACCGCTACTAAGAGTGATAGTTAGACGGGTTTCGGTATAAAAAAAAAAGGTAATATTTGGGACGTCCACAACTACACGTGGACGGCTAGATACCGGTAGATGTGGTTAGCCCTGCATGTACACACACACACACATACATAATTGCTATGGCAACTATGTATTTGTGTTCTAGTTTCCTTATCCTCATATTGGTTTTTGTGTTAACCTTACAAATTTATTATTCCATTAAACTTTCTTAAGCATTTTAGGAGCCCTTTCCACATGGAAAAACCCATCCAAAAATAGGTGTATGCCATTGTATATGACGAGCACACGATATTCTTTAGTAAAAGGCGATCGCTTTGTTAATTGTCGTGTCATAGTCTGGATATTATTCATAGGGTGCGTTGTTTGGATGAGGCACTTCAACTAGAGATTTCAATTTGGTTAAGGATTTAGAAGGGATTTGAAATAAGAATTTAGGGAGCCGAAATTTCTAATTGAAATAACCACTCTAAACTAGTTTTTTTCACCCATTAGAATGGAGTGCTGTGTAAGCTGATTCATAAGACAATATATATTTTGGTTGAGACTAGAATTGGGTGGGGTGCGCCAGGCCAAGGTAATAGTGCAACACCCAGGCGACGCGCAAGGAACTAGTAGCAAGCTACCAAGAACCTTCCCCTCAAAAAATTAATTTAATATCGTGTGAGCCATTGGCCCACATATCAGATATTAAACTGATAAGAACAGATACTACACTTGATCTTAGCCAAAAGGCCGAGAAAGGTATGCTTTGTATTGGGTTCAGCTTCCCATTTTATAGAATCTCTCTCTAGACTCTCTCCCTCTAAACACTCAATGTGGGGTGAAAGGGCACTTCTAGGGTATTTCTTCACCAATTGTAACCATTTCTGAAATTTCACTTGGCTCTTTGACCGTGATGCTTTATATTTACAAACGCATATTCTTTCACTTGGCTCTTTGGCCGTGATGCTTTATATTTACTAACGCATATTTTCTCATTTCTTAAGCATGAAATCTTTGGTTCTGAGTATACAGTGATCTCTTACCTCAACTTCTTACTCTCTTGTCATAAAGAGAGAATGTTATGTCCAATTCTTTTCATTTACTCAGGTTGCTACTTTGTTACATGACACTAGACCTTGTGTCTGGGATTTGCTTAAATAACCACTGTCTCGTTCAGAATGGAAATGGGCTGAGACTTGGAAACACATTTACCAAGAAAAGAGCAAAAAAAAAATTGTCTCTCTCTGCCAAACACCCAATAGATGTAGAACATCCTGGACTTGGTGAAGAAGAATGGGAAGGAGGCTCCTGTTATATGAGGACGGAGGTGGTGCTTCCCTTTTAATAAATCAGAAAGTACGTACTTCAAAATTACACGATACAGGCCTTCCCTTCCTATAAATCAGAGTGCAACCAAGTTTAAAATATCTAGTTATCTTTGTGATCGTGTCTAGGCTGCGTATGTGTGGCTTGTGCTGCTTTGTGGTTGAAGCAAGATAGTTAGGTTTGTTTTTCTTTAGGCTTCCACCTGTTTGATGACATGGCCAACAAGCACGTTTTGCATTTTTGTTCGGATTCAATTCGGTAATCACACCAGTCAAAAGCTGGCATTATTTCACTGTTCCCTGAGCTTGAGATCTTTTGTTTTTAAGTTTTTGAGATACTTATGGGGTAGCAGTAGTTTCAGAAGTTCAATAAGTGATTCCGCAGGTACTGATCTAGCTCTCGTTCATTCCTCACCCTACAAGTCTTGATAATACCACCAATCTAATTCATACAGTATGTATGAGTTGCAATGCGTTCAATTTTAAACCACTCGACAGAGCCCACTGCTATTATTCAAATATTTGCACCTACTTTTGCATCTCTTCTCAGTTCTCACTTTTTTGTTCACGCGGTTGATGTTTGCTTTCTTCTTTGCGTCTTTCCCCCATTTTGCATGCCAGCGGGGTGTGGTTTGATATTATTGTAGCTAGATAATTTGTAGTATTATGTTGCTTTATCCTGAAAGCCTATTCATCCTGGGTATACAAATTGAGTAAACTATTTTTAACACTTTGTATAACTGCTTAGTATGGTAGTTTAAATTCAAATACATTTAAACTGTTATGGAGGGGGCCGCGCGAACGCAGGCCCCTGCTGGCACAAATTATGACGTAGGCTCCACCACTTAAGTAGACCTTAGGCGAGCACCCCTCCAAAGTGCAATGAAGGTCACTAACCTAGGCCATGGGCCTTCTTGATCACCCATTGACCTCATCCAGGTAAGTATATTTCTCTGTGTTGTACCCTTCTGTTTCATACTCTAACTATCACCCCTCATTCTTCTTTTCACAATGTGGGACTCATGCCAAGCCTTATTTTTTTATGACATTCCTTTGACGTTGGAATCTGTTGCACTAAGCTCACACTTCTTAATTGTGTCGCCTTGGCGTTGCACTACTGCCTTGGCTAGGTGCATCCCACCCAAAGTACTCCAACAAATTTAAACTCCTAATTAGTCCACCAAATTATAGCTTGACAAGCAGCAAAATTAATTTGACTTCTACTTAGTTTTTCACACATTGCGTACCTATAATTTTGTTGAACCTAAGTTAATTTCCATAACGAGATGCGGAGGGACTAACTAATCCAACAAAGTAAGTAGACGACCCACATGTAGCCCACCCTAATCTAAGTTGACTCAAAGAAACTAGCACTTATAGTCATTGCATACGTACGGCTTGGACGGAGATCTTTCATATCTTCTGAGATCTACCCTACAATATGGGTAAAAAAGACAAAATATATGATCTTATCCCTTAAGGATTTATGTTATATATTGTGTGTCTTTCCATTTTATCCTTTAGAGAGAGGGAGGAAGAGAGTAGGCCATGAGAGAGAAAATTGGTTGGTAGAGTGTTAAATGTGAAGAGAGAAATAGAATAAAAAAGTGTAAAGTGGTGAGCCAGGAGAGAGAAAATGAGTTGGTAGAGAATTAGATGTGGTGAGAGAAATAGAATAAAAAAGGTATAAAAAAGGTAAATATGTAATATTGTGGATTGATATTCTGTTTGTGAATTTTTTTTCTTATGGTATGGTTCATCCAGTAGCTTGATTAATTTTGTTTGGTGGCTTCTTAATGAAAGATTTCCCATGACAGGGTTTATCCACTAGGCTTTGTTTGTAGCCTTCACAAAGGCCTTCACAGAGGCTTGATTGATCAGAAAGCAATACATGCATCATAGACTATGGAGACTTCAGCCTGATCTTGCCCTTTGTTTTGGACTTATGGAAGCAGTTTCGGAGGTATTGAACTGAGGCTCGCTTCTGTTGCACCTTGATTTGGGTGGGGTGCCCCAGACCAAGGATAATTTTGGATATCTGGAGGATGCGCACTCTTCTCGGTCATAATTTTGGATATCTGGAGGATGCGCACTCTTCTCAGATGAATGGTCCTGATAGTAATAGTATGCAAGCACTAATGGATGTGTTTCCTTCCCTAGTGGCTTAGGGAATACGCCCCCCTTTTTTGTTTCAAAGACGTTTATATTTTTTCTCGATGGGTAAGGCGGCCATTATTTCGCAAGAAAGCCAAAACTGGATTTCTTTTTTGCAACTGTTCATAGAATCGAAGAGAAAGACTCTCTCTTCCAAGCACCCAAAATAAGATCTTTTGGGTAGCAAATGGATGTCTTCAATTTGGCTAGCTAGACTATTTGAGCTTCCCAAGTCTTTTCAGAGCTTGATATATCCTTGAGTGTCTTTTCTTGTTATGAGGGCTTCGCATATTTCCCCTTGTGCTGGTTTTGCAGGTATGCCGGTTGTGGTCTATTTCTTGGAGCTAGCTGCTATTGATATGCCCAGCTTGTTCATTTTATTTAAGTGAGGGAATTTTACCAAGGACAGTTTGATTTATCTACTTTTATGGTACACAAAAGACTAAGCATAATATTAGCTCCAAGGGTGTTGAGTGCCCATAGCATACATACGCACGTGGGGTGGCCTCTAGAAGGCAAGGCTATTCGAAGCATGCATGTGTCTTTCCCAAACTGAACTGCATATATTGAATAATGTTTGTTGCCTAGGTGGAAGTACTAAGGAGTGCCCTGTAGTAGGTACTATGCGTTCCTGATTTTGTTGGAATTAAATTTGGTTCAACTAAATCTGAGTAGGCTGTCAAAATGTGGGTTGTTAGGTGCACATGGAGTTGCCATATTTCAACATCGTTTAAGAGTGAAAAGTAAGTTGTGCATATATGCTTGGATGGCAGTTGTATTGGATTTTAGTCAGCCTTTGTGGAAATAGGCTGTGAATTGGGGTTTTTTTTTCTGAATTTGTTTTTCTCTCATTTACATATGTTGTTGAACATGATATTTGAAGCAGCTAGAGTCTACCGGTTTTATTTCTTTGATGGGGAACCTTTTGCACATTCTCCCAATTGAAAAAGAAAAAAATATATTTGTGTAATTAGTTGTAAATTTGGACGACCTATTACACATTGATTTTTTATGGCTATCAAAGTATGGAACGCTGGTTTTGGCTGAGAAAATGGGCATGCTTAGACTTGCTAGCACCAAAAGAAAAAGAAATTGACTTTATTGGGCAGATATAAAGTCCCATAACCTTAGCCTATCACAAGTTCACAACCCGTACATATGTATATACATATACATGTATGTATATATATACATATATATGTATTCTATAAAAGGAAAGCCCTAATTTGGTGGGCCCGGTCGGGCGTCCAGCTAGCTCCCCTTAAATCCGCGCCTGCAAACATGTCATTGCAAATTACTTTTGCCTTTCAAATATACTTTTGAGACCTCGAATGCAATGGCATAACATAAATGTTGATATGAAAATCGATAGAATGTTTAAGGCTGCCAACAATTTTATTTTTCTTTCTAACAAAATGGATTTGATGCTTTTCAATCGAAGATTTTGAGTGAGTGGTGAATTCGCAATTGTTAGTACACATTGCATTTACTAACAATGAACAATATTTGTTTTCATATTAACTCGTGACTTACCTTGCATGGGTTGGTGTGCTTCAGTGGACAAAGAAGCTGCCATTAAACGGCCTTAAAAGGCTATGCAATGAACAATATTTGTTTTCATATAAGAAATGATTATAACTTCTTAAATAGTGATAGCTAATGATTGTAATGTTTTTTTAGTGATATATAGTTAGTGACACCTAAAAAATGCAGTTAAAAATTATTGTTGAAGATATCAATTGAAATGCCACTAAAAGTATATATTGACTATTAATTATCATTATATAGAGAGTTGCAAATATTTCTTCACAGTAACGTAATGACGAAAAACTATCCAAACAGATATATTGATGAGAAGGAAAAAACCAAATCATGACGTTGCTAAAAAAGACTTGAGTATGAAACTTGGCGACATGAGTGTAATTATAAAGCGTAAATGAAGGAGGAAAAGACAAAACATTTTGATTGTCTGGTAACCTTAGGCAAATCTTAATATTATCCTTTTCTTAAGTTATTGGCTTAATTTGTCGTCATGCCTTCATTGGCCAAAACACCATATAACCCAAAAAACTTGTCAGTGGATACTTTATCGTTGTTAAAGTATAATAAAAAGTTGAACATGACGCACATTTGAGCTTAAGGCGTCTGAGCTTAAGTTGGTATAGTTTGTTTTAACTTTTACGCATAAAGTTTTTAGTAGCAATAAATTAGTATGATAGGCTCGCTTGCATGTAACGTATTATATCTACCTCTTCAGACCGAAGCAGGCAGTCCCCCTCCCTCTACGCATGGTGTAGGTTTTTTATTTACTTACCAAAAATTTCTATATATATAGTATTTCCCCTTCTCCTTTGTCAAAATAGTAATATGATATCCAAGCTTTAGGGATGGCAATGGGGCGGGTCGGATGCGGATCTCACAAAATCCGCACCTGCCCCGGTGGTCCTAAAACCCAGCCCCGCCCCGCCACCGGGTTATGTTATTTCAATACCCTAACTGACCCTAAGCACATTTAGAAGACCCGCCCCCGCCCCGTCCCCGCCCCCGCCCCGTCCCCGCCCCATTTTGTTTGCTTTGGCAAAACTGTTTCTCACTTTGAACATGTATTACAAAAACTGTGCACTACAAATGTTGCACAAAACTATATCACAAAAATTAAAATAGACTGATACCAAATTAACGTTCAAAATCCTAAAGGAGAGATTCACAAATTACAATGCACTTCAAATAAATTACACCACAATTTAGATTAACATTCAAACGGATTTTGCACGCAAACTCTTGTCAACCTCTTTAAAATAAGCTCTCTGCTGCTCAACAAAATCTCGCAGCTAGCCATAAACTAGATCAAACTCAGCTGCCCATTCTTTTTGCTGGCATCATCCAGGTTTTGCCATCTTTTCTTGCTGGGATGCTGCTGTTGGAAAACATAATCAGCAATTAACCATCAACAATGAAGGCTTGATACAAGACATGTTAGCAAGACCAGTTTGGACCAAACTCCAAAAATTACATGTAAAATCTTTTAGACAATTTCGATGACAGAAACTTGACAAAGAGTAAAACAAATTAACCCAGAAATTAAGCAAGTGATAAGATGAATTTAGCTAATTTTGCGCTACCGTGAAGGGCGATGAATGGCGGGAGCAAAAGCACGGACTCCATGTTCAAACTGTGCTTGCCAAATACTGGTATGAGCAAGTGCTTCATAGCACTTGCTCTAATGGCGCTCGCTGAGTCGTTATTTAATGGTAGCCGGCGGATCGTGGGATGATGGTAGGCGTTGGATGGTGGGTAACGCAAAGAATGGTGGACGGTGGTGAGGCCATGCATGAAGGGGATGAAGGTGTGGGGTAGAAAAGCCGAAAAGGAAAAGGTTCAGCAGCCGTTTTTTGGAGAAGAGAAAGAATCTGAAAGAAGAAGAGAAAGAAGGACTGCTGTGAGGCATATGAAAGGGATGAAGGTGTTGGGTTTTTTTAAGACATCTTATACCTAAGATGGACGGTTGTGATTGAACTTGAGAATTAGGGTTATATATATACTTATGGGCGAGGCGGGGTGGGTACCGGGGTGGGCTACACTAAATACCATATCCGACCCGTACCCGCTGCGGGTTAAAATTTAAAATACCATACCCGCCCCATAGTCCGGTCAAAGTAAAAAAAACCCACTCCTAACGGGGCGGAGCGGGGCGGATATCTGTCGGATAGGATTTAAGTTGCCATCCCTACCGAGCTTTGAGCAAATAATGGAAACATGCTATAGTTACAATATTATAATTTATTTGAGGTATACTAAACTTACATCTTGCAAAGAAAAGAGTGTGCATGCTATTGTTAGCCTTCAAGTGTCCTATAATTCTCTAAGATGTTTTAGCAATATTATTGTTCATTTTCAAGTTTAGTAAGTTCTGTCGTTAATTATATCCAGATTAGTATCCATCTGTAATAGCAGTTCATGACTCGCAATGGACGCACTGTATCGTGGAAAGTAGTAAGGTGTGTAGGGCGGTGCAAGACAACAAAAATTGTATCGAAATTAAGTAAGTGATACGAGGTTATGGGACAAAACCATATTATTTAGTTTAATTATGTACCCGTAACAAAATATTATTCTCTGATGACACATAATAATATTATCATACACAAATCAGAATTTTGTTTTGTATTTAAACAAATAGACATTCTAAGTTGCCCAAGTATGTTTGTATGTTGGGAAAGAAAAAAAAAAGGTTACGTATCTGGTGATACAACAACTAAAGTAAGCATGATTGTTTGCATTGGCAAAAGTGTTAACCTAAATTAAGCTTTTTGAGTTAAAATACAAAGAAAATTGAATTACTTAGCAATAGAGCTAACCTAGATTAAGTTTTAAATTGAATATCTAGAGAAAAAAAATAATTACTTCTAAGTGAGACTTTCTACGTTTAATGTTCGCATAGAGTAATAATAGGGATTCGACCTTATTTCTAAACTTGAAAAATAAAATGACGTGGTTCAACATGAGCCATGTGCTTCAGTTTTCCTTATCAGCATTATATTGTTGTCGTATTTAACATGTTATTTTAGTTTTGTCTGAATGATGCTTACGGTAATGGCCTTTGTATGAGTAAGAGATGACAAACAACTCTCAAGTTATGCATTTTGTATATGTTGCTCAGGAAAAAGAGTGTGTCATTACTCTAGCTTTAGCCCTTACCTCTTTCGCTTGTCGATCTAGGTATGAATATACTGACAACGGGAGTGATTTGATCATTCTCCCAAGTTCTTGGTCTCCGTCAGACTTAAATTTGAAATAGTCATGAACGTAATTCAACACAATTTCAAACACTGTTAGTAAGAAAATTTCAGCAATAATGTACTTCTAAAACCAAATAAAGCAATTAAAAATAGACAATCCTTACCAAAAACTTCCCCCAGACAAGTTCCTTGTCTGCTTCCGTCCACGACTTCCACGTCGCATAAGGCTGTGGGAGGTGGGCCTTGATAATAAGATCGATTTTGGTCTTAACACAATCCTCAAGAAAGCTAATTACAAGAAATCACAAGAGAGATACATCAATCCTAATATGACAACGTATTAAGTTAGATAGGTGCGCTAAAGATGTTAAGAATTGAGCTTTGAAAATTAAAAATATACTAATTGTTGAGGACATGAGCAGTAATCCTCTGTTCTGGGGTGGCTGAAAGAGATATCCCGCGTGTGATACCTCTGGGGACAAATGAACTATATATATATATATATATATATATATATATATATATATATATATATATATATATAATCAGTGTTAATTAGGGCTAATTAAGGCTCATAAATGTTAATTAGGGCTAATTACGGTTGATTAGCATAATCAATATTAATTATAGGACTGATTAGGCTAATTAGTGTTCATAAGGGCTCATCAGTGTTATTCAGTGTTAATTAGGGCTAATGAGGGTTGATTAGGCTAATCAGTTTTGATTAGGATTAATTATGGCTAATTAGAGCTAATCAGTGTTAATCAGTATTAAAATTAAATGGTTTTAATAATCACTTAATTTCAGCTAAAGATTAACTAACTTATGAGAATGATTAGAGTTAATTATGGCTAATTAGGGTTAATCAATGTAAATTAGGGCTAATCAGTGTTAATAAGTGCTAATAAGAGCTAATCAGTATTAATCAAGGCTAATCAGTGTTAATCTGGGTTAATCAGTATTTATCGGTGTTAATTAGGGCTCACCAGTGTTAATTAAGGCTATAAGTAAAGTAGCACAAAAAAAAAACATAGTGCACTTTTCGTTAACCTAATTAACCTGATTTCAACCTACCATTCAACTAAACACATATCTGATATCTCAATCCAATTGGGTCATATCCTCTATCAACAATCTTAATTCTCGAATGCTCAATGCACAATTAACAACCTAAAATCATCAATGAATAATCTCATTTCTCAAATGCACAATTAACAGCCTAATATTATCAATCAAATAATCAATGCTCAAATAGGAAGAAAAAAAATTGTTCAAAACGCACATATCCGACATCTCAATTCAATTGGGTCCCATCCTCCATCAACAATCTCAATTCTTAAATGCTTAATACACAATTAACAACCTAAAATTATCAATCAAATAATCAATACTCAAATGGAAAAAAAATATTCAAATGCACATATCCGATACCTCAATCCAATTGGGTCTCATCCTCCGTCAACAATCTCAATTCTCAAATGTTCAATGCACAATTAACAACCTTACATTACCAGTAGTAATAAACAGGAGTCAAACTGTATTGCTCATGTGATTTTTGGATAAGCTCACAGTAGACAAAGACGAGCACATGATCACATAAACAGAAAATAACTAAAAATATTGATCAAATCAAAGATCTTCCTGTACATACATAATCAAAACCCCAGCACCACAAATGTTGATCAAATCAATTATGTTGTACGAGAAAGTCAAAGTGCTCAGTTTCTAGCACCACATTTAGGCTACTACCCTGTCCCTATGTTTACGTAACAAACTCCAGAGAAAGGATAAAAATCCCTCCACCAATGCATCAACTCAACTAAGGCAAAAGCTAAACATATAAAGGTTTTCAACCATGTTTTACGAGTTTTCTGTCTATAACATTTTCTTCGCCACCAACTCTGCATACCATGAGGGTATATATGCACATTCTACAAAAACCTCATCATCAGCATCACTAGTTCATGCTCTAAACAAATTGAAAACCTTGAAGGCCATGATGCACTCATTATGATGCCACATAACTGCAATACTGGAATATGCTGAAACCCTCCTTTGAGTTTTATTTTATAGTTTATAAATACATGTTACCAAGTATGTTCCCCTATGACCTAGGTTGAGAGAGTGCCTTAAGCAATAAAATTTAACCCCTAAGATTTTAGTGAATTTAACAAGTAATTTTAAATATCTTACTACTCTACTGGTGTATGTTCTTATAGTCACGAAACTTTACAAGATCTTCAAGTGTAAAGCATAACATAACTAAAGAATATAGCATGCAATTCAGCACCACACACAGACCCATTTAAAGATGCAAAGAACACAATCAGATGCTAAACAACTTTTAGTAGTCAGCGTCTCTTTTTTGGCTATTTACTGTCAATTTCTTTTAAGAATCGTATCACAAAAAAAAAACAGCCAGAGATGCACCAAGAGTTTGACATTATCAGCAATATATATTGTGAATTTAAATCTCCTTGTACTTTGAGATATTAGGAGCATAACAATGGGGCATGATCACTCATTTCAAACCAGAAAACCAGTTAATACATACAAATCATAGCCAATCTTGGAAAGCCAAGCCGAGGAAAACCATGTCATAAGAAAGATTTATGTAGTCACTTAAGGCACTAAACTATATCAATTGCATTTGAAACCTAATAATCCAAATAGTACATGAGAAATCACCGGGCGTTGCCCCAAGAGGTCGAGAAATCACCAGGCGTTGCCCCAAGAAATCACATCCTACATATGGGTAAGCATTCTCTACATGATTATACACAAATATATATATATATATATATATATATATATATATATATGTGTGTGTAGTAACTTTGAGTAAAAATGTAAAAGATAATACATCTGTTGGAAAATGCACAACCCTAAAAATGAAAGGGAAGTTCATACTTTCTATCTTGTCAAATTATAATTTACCTTGTTAAGCTTCGCGCACGGAGAGGTGAGCTTGGGTGGCTGCGTGGGGACGACAACGGCAGGAAGCCACGGCAGCGAGTTGTTCGAGCGACGACAAGGATGGCGGAGGAGGTGCTGGGGTTGGGCAGTCAGTTGGATGGCGGAGGAAGAGGGTTCAGGCGTTCAGCAGTGGGTGGTTGATTTTGGGAGACAGAGACAGATTAGGGCAGACAAATGTTGATTTTATATCTAACATTTAGCGACCGTTGGCCGCGGTCGCTAAAACAAGTCGCTAAATTTAGCGACTGTCTTTAGCGACCGCGCAAAGCGGTCGCTAAAGGTAGCGACTGCAATAGAGACTATTTTAGCGACCGCTTTGCAGTCGCTAAAAATACTCGCCAAAAATATTTTTTGTCCCCGCCATTTAATGATACATTTAGCGACCGCTGAAAGTGGCAGTCGCTAAAGACCTGATTTCTTCTGGTGTCTGGGCTAAGGGGTGTGTGTGTGTGTGCGCGCAAAATTAGGAAGGCAGGGGAGGTCTGGTAGGGGTACTAATGAAGAGGTAGAAGAAGGACAAAATTTTAATTAAAATAAGTCCAAAAATCAATGTGTGTTGACCACGCGTTGTTAAAATTGATGTTTTTCGTTAAAGGTGTCAACCTTCCTAAGTGTGGGGGTGTTTAGTATCGCGTATAGTACAAAGAATCATTAAGTTAGTTTCCCCAAAAAAAATATTATTGTTGTCTCCCTTCACCTTTATCAAAATGATATGTTCGAGCTTTGGGCATATAATAGAACATGCCATAGTTACGTTAACTTTCGATTGTTTTAGATATTTTATACTTTCGTCTTGCATAGAGAAAGAGTGTGCATATAATTGTTAGTCCTCAAGTATCCCAGGGTTCTCTAAAAAGTTTTAGCAATGGTAGTGTTCTTATCCAAGTTTAGTAACTTTTGTCGCTAGATATTTTATCCATTTATTATGGGAGTTTGTGATTCTTGGCGGTACACATGGTATCATGGAAAGTAGTCAAGTATGCAACGCATTGCAAGCCTCAACAAAAACTATATCAAGATTTATATTGCATTAGGTGAGTGATATGAGGTTGGGGGACAAGCCCTTATTATTATGTTTAGTTATATGCCTGCAACCCAAAATATTGTCCTCGAATGACAAATAACAATGTTATAATACAAAAATCAGAATTTTGCTTTGTATTTATACAGACAGACATTTTAAGTTGCTCAATTATGTACGCATTCCGGGGAGGGGAAAAAAATTAACGTCACATATCAGGTGATACAACAACTAAAATAGCCATACCGACGGGTTATATATGAATTGCAGTTCTAAAAATTTTATAAAAAAAAAACAACTAAAATAGCCATATAACTATACGCGTTAGCAACGGAGCTAACTTAAATTAAGCTTTAAGTGAAATACCAGAGAAAAACAAAATTACTTAATAATAGAGCTAACTTTGACTAAGTTTCACGTTGAAATACTAGAAAAAAACTGAATTACTTTTTAGTGAGACTTTCTACAACATACATTTAACGCACGTAAAGAGTTATAATATGGGTTCTACCCCTAGTTCTAAACATGAATATTTTAGATGATGTGGTTCAACATGAACGATTTGTTATACAACTGCTTATCGTTATTATACTGCTGCTAAATTTTACATGCTAATGGCTTTTTGTACGAGACAACAAACAACTATCAATTTATGCATATTGTACATATTGCTCAGGGCAAAAAGAGTGCCACGACTCTAGATTCAGCCCTTGCCTCTTTCGCTTGTGTGAGTTTAGTGCGCTGCAAGAGTGATTTGATCATGTAGATGTTGTTGTGCCCTTTTTCCTAAAATGAGGTGGTCCTTGGCTTTCTTCTCCTCTTACACTATTTTCTTCGGTGGCTTTTTGAGTTGTATGTCAACGTTCTTATGGGATGGGAATGTAATCATGTTTTGTCTATTCCCTTTTTTTCTTGTAAAACCTTGACGTGTTCTACACATAAGTGGATTGATTGTATTCCTCTCCCTTTCTTATGGTCTGAATTTATATCTTCAATTAAAAAACAAATGCAACTTTGCTATAAACTTGAAATGCTAATTCTAATAATTTAAAAAGAAATAAAAGAAATGACATTTGGTGTCTATTTTTAATTATTTGAGTTTCACTATTTTGCAACTCCTTCCGTCCCATATAAATTGATCTTTTTTTCACGCAGATTAAGGATTCATGTCATATATTGTGTATTTCTCATTATAAGAAGAATGTTGGTCAGGAGAAATAAAATGAGTTAGTAGAGTGTTAAATGTGAAGAGAGAAGTATAATAAAAAAGTGTAAGAATGTAGTTGGTCAGGAGAGAGAAAATAAGTTGGTAGAGAATTAAATGTGAAGAGAGAAATAGAATAAAAACTACAGAAAGAATAAATATGAAAAAAATACCTAATTAATCTTTTTTAATTTAAAAAGTGAACAATTTTTGTGGGATAACTTGAATATATATATATATATATATATATATATATACACACACGCGCGCGCGCGCGCGATCAATTTACAAGGAACGGTAGGCCCGTATGTTTACTATATTCGTTTTCTGTTTTTATTTTCATGATTTTGGTATTAAATTAGAAAATACGTTCCTGTACTTTTATCATTTTTACCAACAAAATTTCAGCTATTTTTTCTTACATTGAGTTAAGTTCGGTAAAAAAAGATGAAAACATATCGGAAGTGTTTTCAATTTTTTGCTACCGTTTGAATAATTTATCCAATACGAAAATATAAAATAGTAAAAGTACAATTTTTTTTTTTATCATCATTGTAAAAAAAAAAAAAGTAATGACAAACGTGTTGGGCCCTAAGAGTTCCGCTCTTTGTTACGGAATATATTTGAGTTTAACCCTTATTGCAAAGCTATTTAAAATTACCGATATACAATTTTGGGGGGGAAGAAAATGACACTCAAGGACAAGAGTGTGAGAGGCTTCGACTGTACGCTTTCCGCTTTTTACTCCTCAACTTCTCAGCTAACACCATACTGAACCGACACAGAGTTCCATGCACCTTTTCAAGTACCCTTTCCCATTTCTCTTACGTTTCATCATCCGGTGGTGTGAACGGAGAGGACAGCCGCCATTGAACTCGACTGCACCTTCTTATGGTACTTCCTTTTCTTCCCAGCTTTGGCACTTTTGACAGAATTAAACCCACTGTGCAATATTCTTATCTGTTGTCAGTTTTACCTTGTTGAACAATCTCATTACAAGATATATGGAACCCTGGTAACCCCCATTTGATTGTTAAACGAGGTATTAACCAAAACCCGGTTGGATTTTGGTTTAGTCTTTAAGTTGTATTCGACGGATTTTCTGATCATCAATTTTGGGTTGTGTTTCTGAATCAGTTGTACCCAAAAAACTGCATGTGGTTTCCCTCCTTCTCTTGACCACCGCTGCATGTTTTTCCACTGCTTTCAGTTGATGATTAGCCGAAGCAAATAGCCCCTCGCTTAGCCGATAACGCCGGCGGTGATGGAGGAACTGGCCCCTGTCCCCCAAAATCTCTTCTATTGGGCCAGGCATGGAGGGCTGCTGGGTTATCCAAGCAAAAAATTGTACTCCATGCAAGTAAATTTTTGCCAAGGCCCGACTAATCCGCTGTGATACAGCGTGGTCGCCGCTCCACCGTTGCATGTGGCGTCTCGTCTCCACGGCTTATCTCATGCCTTCTCAAGTAGAAAATCGACAACATGTATACCTAATTTTTACATATGTGACTAAATACCCTTTAGTCATAAGACTCTGCTCATCACTAATTTTAAACTTGTGTACTTTTCCGTCATCTGGAACCCTTTACCATCCAAAAAGTAGATATTTCTGGTGTTCAACTTTTTTTTTCTCTTTTTGATTTACCTTTCTCCCTTCAAACCATATGCCACATATTGCCTTTTGACTGTTCTTCAAATAGATTAATATGCGTAGTAAAGTATTAAAAGAATCCCTTCATTTTTTGGGGGGGAGAATTCATACTTTTAACTTGCCCGCTGCTATGAAAAGTTTCTGGCCTGCCTCTAGGAATAATTCATAAACAAATTAGTCTTGTACGTTGATTGAGTTGAATTTTTGTTCTCGCTCTGCAGGAAAGTTGTAAGGGGAAACAATTGGCCTTCCGTACCAAAATGGGTTAACTGGGATGAAATTGGTGCCTG
The DNA here is from genome assembly GCA_033070095.1 of Escallonia herrerae. Classification (NCBI taxonomy): domain Eukaryota; kingdom Viridiplantae; phylum Streptophyta; class Magnoliopsida; order Escalloniales; family Escalloniaceae; genus Escallonia; species Escallonia herrerae. Next base: position 101,281 of record JAVXUP010002347.1, on the reverse strand, counting down.
ATAGTATAACATGCTCAGGTAACGATTCTGAGATATTAATGTTCTGTGTTTTTATGTTCCTAAGATGCATACTTGAGCCAGCCAGAATGTTTTTCTGAGAAACTTACTTGTTTTGAGCTTAAATTGCAAGAATAATGTAGATGCCATTATGATGCAGTAAATGGAATATGCACATGGCTGATGTCGTGAAATGACTTTTTGATCTCCACCGTGTTTACCATATTTTCTACAAGTCATGCCCTTGGGTACACCACTGGAAAATGAAAAGTGATGGTCACTGTGTCAACACTGCAGCTATTTATGCTAGTACGCTGCCGCAGTAACAAGAATTAATTAATTGCTTTCGATGAATCTTTTTAATGAAACTTGTTTAATTCGCTTGGGAGTTGACACACTAAATTTTCTTGGAAGGCATATGAATTAGTGTTTGTTTTACCTCTTGAACTTCATTTCATGATAATCAGGAGAGTGAAAGTACATTGGATGGTTCAAATCCATTATGGTCCCTACTCCAGCACCCTCTTAAACCACTCCCGCAATCTTATTCTCGTGATATTCTCAGAGCGACACCAGTGGGTTCAATTTTTCTAAGATTTGTGTGCGGTGCACAAATTATGGGGCTTTGATTTATGTTAAAATTTGGTGGAGTAGGGACCATAAACCACTCCCGCAATCTTATTTCTCGTGATATTCTCAGAGCGACACCAGTGGGTTCAATTTTGCTTACATTTGTGTGCGGTGCACAAATGATGAGGCTTTGATTTATGTTAAAATTTGGTGGACTAGATTGGGGTTGGGTGCGCCAGGCCTATGCCAAGGCGACACGCAAGGAACCAGTAACCATGGTGGCCACCTCATGCTAATAGACTATACCGGTGTACAATGGAAGCGGTTGCTGGTTGGATTAAAAGGTGGATGGTTTAAGATTGAGGCTAGGTCAGAAAACCCTAGTTTTCTAGAAGAAACTTATAGCAAACTCGTTACAATGCTAAACGATCATATAAGTGCTCCGATCTCACTAAAAAGCTCTTTACATTTGGGAGGTAATGTATTCTTTATCGTAATATAGTGTGAATATTACGCTTTTTTTTGTCGAATGTCAAAGAACAGGGTTAATGGTTTTGCAAGTGATAAGTGCTAATTGCAACGGAAGATCAAGCCTATATATTGTTAAGGCAATGAATGTCACATATGTGCATTATCTATATACCATACTAATATATAAAAGCACGGATGGGGTTAAATAGCTAATCCTTTTTAATTTTAAAATGCCCTTCTAAATTGAAGTCTTCAACGAGACTGAGAATACATATTCTGTTTTAGATGACCATGTTACACTTCAATAGAGGGGACTGCCCAAATTATGATGTAGGCTTCATCACTTGGGAAGACTTTAGACGAGCACCCTTCAAAGTGCAATGGAAGTCACTAACCTAGGCCCATGTTCCATGTTTGAAAGCCGGGCTAACTCGTTGTTGCCTAGGCAGTGGTCCAATACCAAAGCAATCATCATTATAAAGTCTTCAAGCTTTGCATTGCTTTTGTTGTCAATCCTTCTCTGGGCCGGGTCCTGATGTTTGGGCGAATATTTTGATCCAACTGTGTTTTGAATGAGTCTTAGATCGCAATTTTTAGTCCTAGATTAGATTAGTAATCTGCATCAATGGCCCCATGAAGTACACTCAAATGAGACTCCAAAATCTTGACATTATATTGTGGGGGGCCGCGCGAACGCAGGCCCCCACTGGCACAAATTATGACGTAGGCTCCACCACTTGAGTAGACCTTAGGCAAGCACCCCTCCAAAGTGCAATGGAGGTCACTAACCTAGGCCATGGGCCTTCTAGATCACCCATCCAGGTAAGTATGTCTATATGGGCTGCCACATTTCCTTTTGTACTCCATCTATAATCCCCTCAGAGGTTCTTTTTCAGTGCGGCATCAAATTCAAGTCTTCCGGAAGGACTAATGGTTTATTTGGCAGATCTGTGAATCTCGTTTTTACCTATCTAAAAGAAAAACGTTGCCATCTATAAGGACTTTGCATTGTGATTATTAACGCAGACACCACAAACTCGAAAACCGTATGTGAGATGGAATCTCTGGAACGAATTAGAATTCAGTTTCGCTACACTATCATAAAGTGAATCTCAAAGGGTCATAATTACCATGCTACAACCATATCAAATAAGTTCAAAGCAATAGGTTTCTATTAGTGCTCAACAATCACGTTGCCATCACCAAATCCAGATCCAAGGTAACTAGTGCTGCTATCTTCTTTCCCATTTATAGGAATCTCTTGCTAAATTAGGGTGCCATTGTTGTTAAATTGTTTTAGCTTAGTTGAAGAGCTCCTTTGGTTGTCTCTTCAGTCTGCAGCTGTGTAATTGCCCTTACACTTAGTTAGTTTTGAAATAGATGGCAGAGTTATTGATAAGTATATGAATCGTTGCTGGCCATGTGTGAATCGAGGCCTTGAATCGTTAGGAATAATGAGAGGCAGATAATTCATGGAGATAGCCAAAGCAAATGCTTTGAGCATAGAAGTAGCCACTACTGCTTTAGCATCGCTTATTTGGCTGATTTCAGGACCACTTATTTGGCTGATTTCAGGACCACTAACCAGCCTAATTTGGCGAATATTCGTGGCTGGCTCAAGGATGCAGACTTGGACCATGTCTGTAGCTCCTCTGAAGCAATAGGCCCGCCTTGTAAGTTGTGGAGTAATCCATAAAAAACTTGAGCATAGCTACGAGATGACCAAGTATAACTGTAACAGTGAAATGAATTTACAGCTTTTGCATCCATATTGTTGTCAGAATATGGTAGCCATAGAAGTGAAGAATTTTCCATAAACAGTGTTCATCCACTAGACTTTGTTTACCAAGGCTTGATTGATTAGTAAGCATACAGGCATTATAGACTATGAGACTTAAGACAAATCTTTCCCTTTGTTTGAGATTTATAAAAGCGCTTTCTGTGGAATTGAATTAAGGCTTGCCTCGCTTCCCATTGGGAGAGAAAAATTAAAATTGTGTATCAATCGTTCTGGGGATTCTTGAATGCACTTTTGGTCTGTTTGTTTCAGCAAGCTGGCTGCTGGACCTGTTTATAAGTCTTTTATGAATTAAGGGGATTTTACCAAGAAAAAGGTTTCTATTTATAATTGGCTACCAACTATTTAACGTGCCCTAGGAGCACTAATACAGTAATTGTTTGGCTCTAAAATTTAGAAATCAACTCTTTCACGGGCAGACCACTATTTAGCTTTGAGATCTTGTTTCTAAGATCGTTAATTTAGTCTTTCTTGTAGACAGGCAGATCGTTAATTTTTTCAGCCTACTGTTTGTTACTGTGTCGTATGAAGCTGAAGCCTTGGGCGGTGTGATTGCTTAATATGCATCAAATGTCCTAAAAATATTAGCGTGCATCAACTCCATCATAATTACATAGCTTATTATTCCTGGAAAGCAAATTGACCAATAGATTGCAATATCACTGCACCAAATCCAGAATCTCTTGCTAAATTAGCGTGCCATTGTTGTTAAATTGTTTTAGCTTAGTTGAAGAGCTCCTTTGGTTGTCTCTTCAGTCTGCAGCTATGTAATTGCCCTTACACACAGAGTTATTGATAAGTATATGAATCGTTGCTGGCCATGTGTGAATAGAGGCCTTGAATCGTTAGGAATAATGAGAGGCAGATAATTCATGGAGATAGCCAAAGCAAATGCTTTGAGCATAGAAGTAGCCACTACTGCTTTAGCATCGCTTATTTGGCTGATTTCAGGACCACTAACCAGCCTAATTTGGCGAATATTCGTGGCTGCCTCAAGGATGCAGACTTGGACCATGTCTGTAGCTCCTCTGAAGCAATAGGCCCGCCTTGTAAGTTGTGGAGTAATCCACTTGAGCATAGCTACGAGATGACCAAGTATAACTGTAACAGTGAAATGAATTTACAGCTTTTGCATCAGAATATGGTAGCCATAGAAGTGAAGAATTTCCCATAAACAGTGTTCATCCACTAGACTTTGTTTACCAAGGCTTGATTGATTAGTAAGCATACAGGCATTATAGACTATGAGACTCAAGACAAATCTTTCCCTTTGTTTGAGATTTATAAAACTGTGGAATTGAATTAAGGCTTGCCTCGCTTCCCATTGGGAGAGAAAAATTAAAATTGTGTATCAATCGTTCTGGGGATTCTTGAATGCACTTTTGGTCTGTTTGTTTCAGCAAGCTGGCTGCTGGACCTGTTTATAAGTCTTTTATGAATTAAGGGGATTTTACCAAGAAAAAGGTTTCTATTTATAATTGGCTACCAACTATTTGCACTAATACAGAATTTAGAAATCAACTCTTTCGGAACACCACTATTTAGCTTTGAGATCTTGTTTCTAAGATCTAGTCTTTCTTGTTCGTTAATTTTTTCAGCCTACTGTTTGTTACTGTGTCGTATGAAGCTGAAGCCTTGCGCGGTGTGATTGCTTAATATGCATCAAATGTCCTAAAATATTAGCGTGCATCAACTCCATCATAACTACCACGTCCGTCGAGTGAGTGACTTCCTGAATCTTCCTCGCCCGCACCACCACAATACGTGAACTAAGATTCAAAGTGCATCATCACATGTCGATTATTGTTTCTTAAACATTTTAGGATATTTAATGCATGTTCTTTTCATTTACTGAGGTTGCTTGAATAGCCAGTGTCTGACTGGTTCAGCACAAGGGAAAGGGCTGAGAATCGAAAAAAACATTTACCAAAACCCAAATAGCCACTCCCCTGCCTGATTCATAGTTGAAGTAAACCCCTGATGTGTGTGACTTGCTATTTGAAACAAAAGTTTCCACAAGTTTTAGGGGCTCTATCCATAAGGAAAGAACCCCTCCAAAAATAGGCGTATGCCATTGTATATGGCGAGCACACGGTATTCTTTAGTAAAAGGCGAAAGAATAGTTCGCTTTGTGCTCACCACATGGCTGCGTGAGTTGAGGATTGAGCAGAAGAGACAAAATATGGAACTCCTGGATGCTTCTGTTGCCTTTCTTAGCCAATGTGGGACTGTATCTTCTGTTATTTTCTTGGAGTGCAACATAGCAAGGAGTGGAACACTTGAAATTTTTGCCTATAATAATCGTCAGCATAGCAATCAATTAGAACGTATTTGGAATCTGAAACAGCTTCCTAGATCCAGTTGTCTCGCAGCTATTAGAGCTTGTAGGCTTGAGGTAAAGATTCTTGTAGTGCTTTGAGTTGTTTAAATTCGTACCTTTGCAATGAAACTGGTGTTTCTTGATTCGGAATTGAGGCGCTAATTTCTCTTGTCCGGAAGAGAAGAGAAATTGCGAAAAATAAAGTAGAAAAACCAGGGGTGTTTTGGAATAGGGAGCTGATTTCATAGTCAAAACCAGGGGTGTTTTGGAAGGGAAGGTTTTTGTCGTGTGTTCCTCCACTAAATTGAAGCAACTTCTGATCAAGTTGTATCGTCGCAATTTCTGCATTTTCTTCTTTAGATAGATTGGAAGCTCTTTCATGGTGAGGTATGTGGGTTTTTCAACACGGAGAAGGGAACCTCTCTAATTGTGTAATACCTCAAGTTTGGCATAGGAACTTGAGACAAAATTGAACCTTTCGTAGTAGAAGTTTTCCTCCAGGTTTTTACCACACCTAATCATTGTGTTCAGTCTTTGATTTATTGTTCTCGAGTGCTTGATTTACTACAGAATTTGTAGAAATCAGTTCGTGATTTGGATTAAAGGGGGGATAGCTCCATGTGAGTCATTATTTGGATTCTGTTCCAGGAACACTACAAAAGTGCTTCACTTTGCATCGAACAAAAACACATGCTCCAGTCGGTGGGCGACGAGGTATAAAATTTGTGAGACTAGATTTGGGTGGGGTGCGCCTGGCCAAGGCAGTAGTGCAACGCCAAGGCGACGCGCAAGGAACCGGTAGCAAGCTACCAAGAACCTTCCCCTCAAAAAATTAATTTAATATCGTGTGAGCCATTGGCCCACATATCAGATATTAAACTGATAAGAACAGATACTACACTTGATCTTAGCCAAAAGGCCGAGAAAGGTATGCTTTGTACTGTGTTCAGCTTCCCCTTTTATACAGTCTCTCTTGGACTCCCTCCTCTCCCTCAGTGTGGGATTATAGAGCACATCCAGTCAGTGTAAAACTTCGCCAGCTGATATTAATAGATCCTACACTTGATCGGGAAATTTCGCTTGGCGTTTTGATGGGTGATGGAGTAACAAATGCATGTTTTTCCTCATTTCTTAAGCATTAGATCTTTGGTTGTGGAGTATGTACCTATGTCTTATCTCACAAAGAGAAGCAGTTATGTCCAAGTTCTTTTCATCTACTCAATCCGCTGCTGATATATAAAGCTAAACCCACATGTCTCGGTTTCTGCAGATGTTCTTGTAGCTTAATAAGCCATGTCTCGCTCATAAGGGAAAAGGACTGTGGGTCGCAAAAACGTCTACTAATAGAAAGGCAAAGAAAGTGTCTTTCTGTACCAAACACCCAACGGAAGTTGAACATGCCGGGACTTGAAGAAGAAGGAGAAGGAGGCTCTATCCTAACACCTTTGGAAAGAGATGCCTGTAGTTGTTCTGTTTCAAGGAATTGAGGATGGAGGTACTGCTTCACCTTTTATAGATCAGAGAGTGCGTAATTCATATTAAAGAATGGAGCCAATCCTGGAATTTCCTTGATTGAGTTTTTATATTGAGGCTGTGCTGCTTTGTCTTGTCTGTTTTGAGAGCTTAATATACTATCTTTTGTGTTTTCGCATGGAGGCCACTGCTTATCTCTGTGAGGGGCAGATTTCTGTTGCATCTTTTTCCCATTGTGCAGGCCTGATGCTATTGTCTTTGTTTTCTCTGAACGAATAAATTATAACCACTTTTCTGACATTAGAGATATCTTCTGTTGCACAGGCATGCTTGCTGTGGTGTGTTTAGGCAGTGGTGCAACACCAAGGCAGTCACCTGTTGAAAGCCACAATGAAATTCTACATTTGTTGTTTGGCTTCCTGATAATTGAGCAGATATTTTCACCCAGCTGCGTTCCTGAAAGGACCAAGTGTTCTTTAATTTAAGGTTTTGGGCAGAGCATCGCTAGTCTGAGAATGCAATATTTTGCCCTCGATTTGATCACTTCACCGTATCAACGGCCCCTCACAGAATCTTGAAAGTATATTGGAGGGGGCCGCGCGAACGCAGGCCCCCACTACCACAAATTATGACGTAGGCTCCACCACTTGGGTAGACCTTAGGCGAGCACCCCTTCAAAGTGCAATGGAGGTCACTAACCTAGGCCATAGACCTTCTTGATCACCCAGCGACCCCGTCCAGGTAAGTATGTTTCTTTGCGTTGTACCCTTTTGTTTTATACTCTAACTATCACCCCTCTTTCTTATTATCTGATGTGGGACTCAAGCTAAGCCTCATGAAGTTGCTTCTATGACATGCCTTTGTTGTTGGAATCTGTTTCACTAAGCTCACAGTTCTTGGTTATTACTCTCTCAGAGTGCTTTTGAAGTTTTCTGCATGTAGCAGGTTAGGGATAGGAACCTTGGCCATGTTGGTACTTTTCTGCATGTAGCATATAGCGTTTCTCTTAGGTAAGAAAATGTTATTCCAACACAACAGAACATTAGCTCGATATACAAAGAGCTCGGGGTATTACCTAAAGCCTGAGACAGTTTTACAATGAATGCGTAATCAAGATTGGGACACAGGTTCTTCCATGTTAGGGTTTTAGCTATAACTGTGTTCTCAATTTCCTTAATGATTATTGGTGCAAGGTTGAGATTACCTCTGAAGTATTATACAGTTCTCTCTTTCTCCACAGGCAGTAGGTGGTTACAGCAAGTCTTCTAAGACCGGCAAAAGAGGTACCTTCCTTTGATGGATTTGATAGCAAAATGGAGCTCTGCATCCCAAGTTCTGGTTATAGCTTGCAGTTTATTCCTAAGTTGAATGGGATGTCGAATGGATTGAGCATACATGCAAGCAAAGAAGGGATGCTGCTGGATTCAGTACTTTGCTCAATGATCTTCTGCTACAAAACATGGACCTTGCTTCATAACTCGTAAGGTATACACTAGATACTGTCAATATCATATGTCGAAGCATGCATGTGTTATGTTCCAATTCTTCGGGACACATCACACAAGTACAAGCCTATAAAACAAATCTTAATCAAACAAGGTTTCAACACTAGATACTGTCAATATCATATGTCGAAGCATGCATGTGTTCTGTTCCAACTCTTCGGGACACATCACACAAGTACAAGCCTATAAAACAAATCTTAATCAAACAAGGTTTCAACATGTGGGTAGTCTGGCTGTATGTACTCCTTACTTCCTTTTACATTTTTCCATTTGGAACTTCGTTTTGCTAACTATCCCGAACCTGCTATATGCATGTCTTTTAAACTATCATGAAAGATGGTGCTCTGGTCGTTTTCTGCAATAGGTGGTTAGTGAATTGGACCATCCTTATTTTAGTGGCTTGATTAAACCTGAATGTTTGTTAGGCGTGGGGGTAAGATTTACATAGAGATTAGAAAGTCAGGTAACTGCGTGAAAGGGTTTCAAGAATCAGTCATCTTTTTATAAAGGTTAAAATCACGTATTTTGGCGTTTTTTAACCCATATTGTATGGTTGAACTAGAAACCAAGCCGTACATATGCAATGATTAGGTGCTGTTTACTTGAGTCAACTCAGATCGGGTGGGCTACACGTGGGTAGTCGCCTTACTTCGTTGGAATAGTTCGTCACTCCATGTTGCTGGTTTTATTGAGAACTTAATTTGGGTTCAACTAAATTTTAGTTACGCAATGTGGGGGAAACTAAGTAGAAATCCAATTAATTTTACTGCTTGTCAGGCTATATAAATGTGGGACTAAATAAGAGTTTAATTTTGTTGGAGTAGATTTGGGTGGGATGCGCCAGGCCAAGGTAGTAGTGCAACGCCAAGGCGATATGAAAGGAACCAGTAGCGATCACTGTGAGATTTTTCCTTTGGTATAGGGTTCGTCCACTAGGCTTTGTTTGTTGTCTCGCGAAGGCTTGATTGATTAGTAAGCAATACAGGCATCTAGACTATGGAGACTTCAGCCTGATCTTGCCCTTTGTTTTGAGATTTGTGAAAGAACTTTCGGAGGTATTGAATTGAGCTCGCTTCTATTGCAACTTGATTTGGGTGGGGTGCACCAGGCCAAGGCAGAATTATGGATATCTAGGGGATGAGCACTCGTCTTAGATGAACGAACCTGATAGAAATAGTATGTAAGCACTAATGGATGTGTTTTCTTCCCAGTGGTTTAGGGGATACGCCCATTCTTGTTTCAAAGATGGCTCTATTAGTTCTTGTAGGTAAAGTGGCCACTATTTCTCAAGAAATCCAAAACAGGATATCTTTTTCGTAACTGTGATAGGATCGAAGAGAAAGAGTCTCTTCCAAGCACCCAAAACAAGATCTTTTGTTTAGCAAATGCCTGTCTTGTCTTTGGCTCACTAGACTAATGAAGCTTCCCAAATGTTTTTAGAGCTTGATACATCTTGTAGTGTCTTTTCATGTTGTAAGGGCTTAGCATATTGCCCTGCATGGCTGGTTTTGTGGGTATGCCTGTTGTGGTCTGTTTGCTGGAGCTCCGAGGGTGTTGAGCCTATAGCGTCTATACGCAGGTCTGGGGTGCCTCTAGAAGGCAAAGGCCATTCGAGAGGTTTCGACTTGCTTAGGCCAGTTCATATGGGTCTTTCGAACTACAATTGTTTGCTAATCTTCCCATCCTGTTTTGCTAGTCCAATTGTTGTCGGATAATTTGGTTACGTTAAACGCTTCAGTTACTAGGCTTGCTACTCTTTGGTGTGACGCTAAAACTTGCGGTTGGGCTACTCTTTTGTCTGACGTTAGAACCTCGCTTTTGGGCTTCTGTATATGGTCTTGTAGCTTATATTTTTGTCACCTAATAGCCAAAGACAGACCGATGACAGTGAGTGACTATGAAAAGACTAAGGCTATGATCGTTTACATTTTTAGTTTTATTTATCATCTTGTGTTTTCATTTTCATCATTTTCGTTCCCTAGTGTTTTCATTTTCACGTACTGTTTGGGTTAGCTTTTTCCAAAACAAACCAATAAACTGCATCTACATCAGTATTACCTATTAGAATGGATGATGAGACAAAAAATGATTTTGAAACTAGATTGGTCCAACAGAGAATGCTTCTATAATCAGAGTGCTTCTATAATATTTTTGAAACTAGATTGGTTATAGCTTCTTTATCAGAATTCTTATAGCTCTTCATGTTTTGGTGTTTTTCTTGATTGTGTTAATTGTCCCGTCATAGTCTAGAAATTAGTAGTTTGATGCCAAGGAATTAATAAGGAGGTTCTTCATGTTTTGAGGGCTTCCAAGCTGATCAACGAGAAATAAATTAGTATCTAATCTACCGCTTCTCTAACACGTTGCCTATTAGAATGGAGAGCTTGCAAACCGATTGACAAGACATAAAAATTCTGACTTTATTATCTTTCAACATTTCTATTTTTAGGAATATATGAGGTTTTTTTGTCTCTCTTTTCTTAGTGATTTAGAATAGAGCAAGTAGTCAGATGTTAGAAAATGTCGAGAAACTTCCATCTCAAGGTTTAGAATATATTGGTGTTGGTATATTCCTTTTATTAGAATCAAGGTGGAGGAGTTTCTATTGATTGAATAGAGAAAATCTTATAGCTCTTCATCTGTATGTGATTTGTTTTATTTTGTGTTAATTAATCAGTCATAATCTAGATAAGCAGTAGTGCAACACCAAGGCAAAGCACAAGGAACCGGTCTCAAACTTCCGGGAACCTTCCCCTCAAAAAATTAATTTAATATCGTGTAAGCCATTGGCTCACATATCAGATATTAAACTGATAAGAACAGATACTACACTTGATCTTAGCCAAAAGGCTGAGAAAGGTACACCTTGAACTGTGTTCAGTTTCTGATTTTATTCCCACTTTCTATGCCTGCTTCTCTCTCTTTTTTGTATGGGATGAAAGAACTTCAAGGCAATACTTCAGTATTCTCTTAACACCTAAGAAGCACAGACACGGACACGGGTGCGGATACGACACGGGTACGGATACGTGGATACGGCATTTTTAAAAATTTTAGGATACGGGTGCGGCGGGGATACGGCATATTTTATAAATATTTTATTAATTATATATACTTAGTATTTAATTTTTAAACAATTTAAATCTTAATAATCAAAATATATGTGTTTGATATATTTGAAAAGATATTAATATTCCAACCAAATTAGTGAGTTTTTAAGTTTAATGGCTTCTTTTGTAAATTTTAAAGCTTTCAACCAAATATGTAAGATTTTGGTAAGTTTAATGGGTTGTTTTATAATATTAAAATTGAAGAACTGAACTTATAAAGTTTTTATGTGGTATCACTGTTATTTCTTTGAAATATTGGGGTTGGTTTAAGTAATAACTTAACAATTGGGTTTCTTTTATAATATAACAAAACTATGTGGCAAAAAGTCAAAAGTCACAAAAACCAAAACATTGGTAGCATCGACACACGCTCCTTGCACAAATCGACTCCTTCTCCTTCTTCTCCGGCAGCAAGCGCACGGCGAAGGGCGCACGCCATAGTGGATCGCCAGTAAGTTCCCTTCTCCTTCTCCCTCCTCTTCTTCTTCTTCTTCTTCTTCTCCTCCTCCTCCTCCTCCTTCTTCTTCTGCTACTTCTACCTCTTCTGTCCGATGTCTCCTTTCAGATCACCGGTGGCCGCCGAAGTGTCCGATGGTCGCCGGTGGTGACAGATCTGAGCCGATACGCACCCGAGCCGCACCCGGGATTTAAGAAATTAAAAAAAATTAAAAAAAAGTTGGACACGCACCTGACACGCACCGGTGCAGCACCCGAGGCGCGCCCGCACCCGACGCGTATCCGGTGCCGGTGCTTCACCCTAAGTGCCGCACCGGTGCTTCACCCTAAGTGCCGCACCGGTGCTTCATAGCTTAACACGTTATAGAGCCAAATGCAAACGATTTCTACAATATGCATGGTTTTCTTCATAAGATTGCAATATATGCATTAAAAGCATTACATAGCTTATTAACCAATAGATATTCCTGGAAAGTAAATTGACACTACATGTTTCCAACAATAACAAGGCTTTGCAGCTTTTGCTAAAGACGATACTTCCTTTCTGTCAGGATTTGGTAACGATCAATGTTAAACATATCCCATGGGAGACCTGCCTGGAGATTAATATATCTGTGGAAGTTGTGAGAAACATCTGTGGTTCTAGAGCTTCTTAGAAGTTGTGCAGACATGGTTCATCCACCTTCTTAGAAGTCAAGGACACTGGGTAAGGATCCTCCATGTCTTAGACTGGGATGTGGCTTCCTGTTATTCTTTCCAACTCATTTATCCAAATCCCGATAAAGAAAAGTAACTACTCTTTATGGAGGTATCAGATAGGACAACAGAGTTGTGCAGAGGTTTTCGAATTTGCGCTCCCAACTTGGGAGCTTTTTGGGAGCGCGATCCGGTTGGGTTGGGATTGCGAACTTAAGTGGCCTCAGATTCTTCCTTACCAGGAAGACAAAGCTGACCAGGCTTTGGGCTAAGAGATAGCCAAGCTGTTCTTCGTTCTGATATTTACTAGGGCTGGTCACTTTGCTGGGAGGCAGAGATCACATTTTGTCAATAATACATGGCTGTGGGTTGGCCACGTCAGGCACTTGTATGACTGGTCTATTAGTCAAGAAGCTTTGCGCAATTATTAGATTTTTTGCTGAACAAAAATATAGAGCAGCTGGGTACTATAATATTATGGGCAAATTAAGCTATGAACTCTTGAGGTTGACCTTGATTACACTCAGCTCCTACTTTTATTACTCACCGCACCTTGTGGTTTATCACTGTGTTACATAAAGCTCTCTCCCGTTAGGGAACCGTCAGAAGAAAGTTAGGCACAAAACATTTATTGTGATATACCAAAAATGCCCATAGCTTTCCTCCTCTTTCTGCCCAGCCATTACTGGTGAAGCCCAGTCCCGCTGCCGAACCTTCGTTCTCTCCCCATGGCATTCTCTTATGACCACTGGCACCTAAAATTCTTCACTTATGTGAGACTGAACCGAGAATGAGAGAGAGAGAGAGAGTGAGGGAGGGAGGGAGGGATCGGCTCTAACCAGAGCTCGTGCGTGACTTTGGCGAACCGGCTGTGAAGCTGTGGCGCTCTGACGGAGCACCTGTGTGCTTGCTATCCTGGCAACGGGAATGCTGACATAGACCAACCAACCGGTCAGAGCAGCGCTATAACAACCAACGGTCGACGGGTGACCGCCACTAATGACCGGCAACAACCAGCAATAATTGCGACCAGAACCGTCGAGCCACCTCCATGGGTCCTTAACCCAATCACACTGCCGTAGGCCAACCATCACCGTCGTTAGAGTTGTGAAATTGGTTTTGGTGGTATTGATTGTGAAACGGGGTTTGGTGTTGGTGTTGTGATTTTGGTTTGTGTGCAGTGGTGGGTTAACGATGGTGCTTGTGGTGGCTGGAATGGATTGAAGTATGGTGATGGTGGTGGTGGTGGTGTGAACGGTTGTGGGGTGTGTGATTGTCGGTATAAGCAACGCGCGCGTCCGTAACAGTGTGCACTGTGTGTGTAAATTGTGTGCTCTGTGTGTGGGTGCACTGTGTGTACTGGTGCGCATTATGTGCGTATATGCGTGTGATTGGCGATATGCAGGTGTCGCCAGTGTGATGTGCTTGTTTCTGAGAGATGGGCAGTGAAGAAGGAGATGACAGATTGGGTAAATTAATTTGCTTACAGGGGATATCACCATGTTTTCGTTGATTTTGTTAACCGAAAAATAAAAAAAGTGTGGCTTAGTGTAATTTGGGCTAATATGTGTATATTAGGCCAAATTACACTAAGAACTCCTGAAGTTTAAATAGTTAATTGCATGTAATGTATTCTACCCATATAATGTACATATAGTATAAATAGTTAATTGGATGAAAATATAAATATAAATAGTTATTGATTTTCCCCTTTTGTAAAAGATTATCAGCTTTTATCCTTTTCTTTTCTTCTGTTACACTTTCCCCTGTTTGACTAATTATGGTCTGCTGTTGTAGCAAGCTGGCCGTTGTATAGCTATGTTTTTCTTTTGGCTTCCACCTTAGAATGATCATCCAATAGGAACATGTGCTGCTCTCGGAAAATTACAGCAGTCAAAATTGGCACGATATCACTGTTCCAAGAGATTGAGAGCTTTAGTTTTCAATCCCCCAGGGGAAGTCGAATCCCCGCTGCCTCCTTGAAAGAGAGATGTCCTGAACCACTAGACGATTGGGGCATACTTGCCCTACCGCCATCATACTATGATTATAACGGGGTCTCGAAAAACAAGTAATTTCTGCTGGGCCGTTATCCTTTTTTTAGGTTCATCAGGATTCTTATTAATTGGAACTTCTAGTTATCTTGGTAGAAATTTGATATCTTTATTTCCGTCTCAGCAAATCGTTTTTTTCCATAAGGGATTGTGATGTCTTTCTATGGGATCGCAGGTCTTTTTATTAAACGCTTTTAAAAGCATTTAAAAGCGGCTTTTTAAGTACCGTAGGTCCTCAATTCTTTTTTAAGTACCGTAGGTCCTAAATTATACGAAATAAGAAATTTTTGTGGCTTGCATGAGGCCAATGGCCACATAAACAGGCTCTTTTAGTTTTTTTTCCCTTGTACTTGGATTAAAGAGAAATCGAAGTAACCACAAGAATGAGCCCACTGCTGATATCTATTTTGAAATATGAATACAAATACCTCGTTCAGTAGGCATTAACATCTATCCTTCAGTTTATATCTCTTTAGACCTCCATGTTAAATGACTTCCAAATGCAAATAGTGAGATTTTATGTAGAACTGTTTTGGAGAGGGCCGCGCGCGAACGCAGGCCCCCACTACCACAAATTATGACACATGCTCCACTTGAGTAGACTTTAGGCAACACCCCTCCAAAGTGCAATGGAAGTCACTAATCTAGGCCATGGGCCTTCTTAATCATCCATCGACCCCGTCCAGGTAAGTACGTTTATCCGTGTTGTACCCTTTCATTATATACTCTAACTATCACCCTCATTCTTCTTTTCCCAGAATGGGATTCATGCCAAACCTCATAAACTTGCTTTTATGACATTCCTTTGATGTTGGAATCTGTTTCACTTAGCTCACACTTCTTAACTAGTAGCTTGATGAAACTTGAATGTTTTTAAGGCAAAGATGCATTACATGGATCAAAAAGTTTAGCGGCTTATGTGGGTTAGCCTTCTGAGAGTTGGAGTAGTGGAAAGATTTAGAGAGAGGTTCACAAGTCAGGTAAGAGCGTGAAAGGGGTTCAAAAATCAATTGTCCTTTTTTAAGGGCTAAAATCATATATTTTGTCTTTTGACCCCATATTGTAGGGTAGATCTTGAAAGCTACGAAAGATTTCCTCCAAGCCGTACATATGCAGTGACTTGGTGCTGGTTTATTTGGGTCAACTCAGATTAGGTGGGCAAGTCGTCGGTAGTCTGTTTACTTTGTTGGATTAGTTAGTCACTCGTACGCAATGTGGGGAAAACGAAGCACAATTTATATTAATTTTGCTGCTTGTCAGGCTATATTATGTGAGATTAAATAAGAGTTTAATTTTGTTGGAGTAGATTTGGGTGGGGTGCACCAGGCCCAAGGCAGCAGTGCGACGCCAAGGCTACGCAAGCAACCAGTAGCAAAGGTTGTGAAATTTTTCGTATGGTAAGGTTCATCCACTAGGTTATTTCTGTTGTCTTCACCAAAAAAGTTCGAATATTATTGATTATTTTTTTCTTTGTGAATTTTATCCTATTGTAGGGTACATCCAGTAGCTTGGTTATTTTTTATACATCCAGTAGCTTGGTTATTTTTTATACTTACATGGAGTACTTTTTTCAGATGAATGTTCCTCGTGGTAATAGAACCCAAGGACTGATGGTTATATTTTCATTTCCAGTGCTTCAGGGAATGAGCCAGTTTTTATCTCAAACGACTGTAAATCTTGTTAGTATGGTGACCACTATCTTCCTTGAAGGCCAAAACAGGGTTTTTCTTGTTGCAACAATAGTAGAATTGAAAAGAAAGAGCTGCTCCAGCCAAGATCCTTTAATTTTTGCATTTAATTGTCACATGGCAGCTCAGGAAGACAGACTATTTTTGTCTTAGTCTCCAGAGTGTTCTCAGACTTGTCCGAAAAAGAAGAAAAATTACAAAAGCCAGAAGGAAGAAAAAGCAGTAGCTTTATGAGCAATAGAGAGCTGATTTCACACTAAGACCAAGGGTGTTTTGATAGGTTATTTTCGTGCTTACATCCACTAAATTGAAACAACTTCTGGCCAAGTTGTGTCCTCGCAATTTCTGTGTTTTTCCCATTGGATTGGAAGCCCTTTGGTGGTCAGCGATCTGGGTTTTTCAACTCAAAGGAGGTAACCTCTTATAGTGTTCTGTCCTATTGTGTAATAGCTCTTTATTAGAATTCTTATAGCTCTTCATGTTTTGGTGCTTTTCTTGATTGTGTGTTAATTGTCCTGTCATGGTCCAGAAATTAGTCGTTTGATGCGAAGGAGCTATTCTGGTTCTTCATGTGTTGACTTTTCTCATGCATTACATATTAGATCGCAAAGCTGATTGATAGTGCAGCGCCAAGGCGCGAGGAACCAGTAGATTTAATTCGAGTACTGTGACTTAGTCAAAACTGCCTTTTTTAGATCCTGGACATTCAAATATATGGCTAATTTACGGCTTGTCTCATCCATAACCTATTAGAATGGAGCGCTTCCAAACAAATTGATGAGACATAAAATACTTCTTCAATAGATTTGGGTGAGGTGTGCCAGGCCAAAGCAGCAGTGCAACACCTTTGACTTCTGCTACCGCTTTTGATAATTCTACTCATCACAATGATGCCTTGAAATTAGGAAACAATATTAGTGCATCTCTCTTCATTCTTTCAATCCCACTGCTGATATATGCCTGTCACGGGGAGATTTCTGTTACATCTTTCCCCATTGTGCAGGCCGGCTTTGTGCCTGCTTTTCCTTTGGCTTCCACCTGTTTGGCTCACATTGATAATTGCAAGTGAAAACAATTGACTTGATATTATGTGGTTTTGAGACTATTGAATCAGTGTGCTTCTGAATTACTTACTGTTGGATTCTCTCAGCTTAAACAGTGTATTTTGAGATTACCAACATCTTCTTTGCACAGGCATGCATGCTTTTAGGTCAAGTTGTGCTCATCCTGTATATTTGGGCATTCTTGGTGGACCAAGTGGAAATCAGATCCTGTAATTTTTGGTCTAAGTCGGCAGTGGTGCAATACCACATAGTCACCTGCTTGAAAGCCAGAATGACATGCTTCAATTGTTGTTTGGCTGTAAGGTTTACGTCTATAAAATGTTAAAGCTTTGCGGTGCTTCTGTTGTAAATCCTACTTTGGGCAGATTATAAGGTGTCTGGTATTGCACTATTTTGTTTTGTCTTAAATTGGATCATACACTGCGTCAATGTCCCCATAAAACAGAAAGTAGATTCACATGAGACTCCAAAATTCTGACACTATGTTGGAAGGGGCCGCGCGAACGCAGGCCCCTGCTGCCACAAATTATGATGTAGGCTCCACCACTTGGGTAGACCATAGGCGAGCACCCCTGCAAAGTGCAATGGAGGTCACTAACCTAGGCCATGAGCCTTCTTGATCACCCATCGACCCCGTCCAAGTAAGTATGTTTCTTTGAGCTCTGACATTTCAACTTATACGCTATCTATCTTCCATCATCCTTCCTTTCTTAATGTGGGGCTAGAGCCAACTCTTCCCTAAAGGATCATGGGCTACGTCATAAGGAGCTATCTGGCTTGCTCTGTAATCGTAATGTGGGCACTGCACTGCTGAAACTCAGACTATTTTTATCCCATGTGGAAGCATGCATGTGTTCTATTTCGTGTGTGAGATGGAATTACATTTTTGAGTTTGGTTTGAATCATAATCTACTTGCATAGTGTGAAACTCAAGGGCCTTTCTTTGATTGTCCAAGGCGCAATATCTTGTTCAGAGACATATGCTAGTAAGCTTAAGTGGAAGCTTTCCAGAAGAAGCAAAATGGACATGTTTCTATGAAAAATGTGTTACTAAATAGCTTATTGCCATTTAGGCTTCGTTTGACAAAAAAAAAAATTTGGTTTTCAGTTTTTAAAGAGCAGCTTAATTTTTTTTTTTTATAAAAACAAGTGGGTGTTTGATAACCCCTTTTTTTTTTGAGGTTTTTTTTTTTGGTGTTTGGTAACCCTTTTTATTTTGACTTTTTTTTTTTGGTGGTTTGCGGTGGCGGTGGTGGGGCGTAGCGGTGGTCGACGGTGGTGGCCGACGGCCGGAGGTGGCTGCCGGCAGTCACCGGCGGTGGTGGCCGGCGGCCGGAGGTAGCTGCCGGCAGTCTCCGGCGGTGGTCGCCGGCGGCCGGAGGTGGCTGCCGGCAGTCACCGGCGGTGGTGGCCGGCGGCCGGAGGTAGCTGCCGGCCGTCTCCGGTGGTGGTCGCCGGCGGCCGGAGGTGGCTGCCGGCAGTCTCCGGCGGTGGTGGCCGGCGGCCGGAGATGGCTGCCGACAGTCTCCGGCGGTGGCGCCGGAGGTGGCTGCCGGCGGTGGGAGGGTGGTGGTGGTGGTCGGAAAAAAAAAACCAAAAGTGAAAAAAAAAATCAGTTTTTGGAGTTTTTTTTTTTACTCTGCAGTTTAAAAACTGATTTTTTAAATTGAAAAAAAAATGGTTACCAAACGCTCTTTTTTTTTCAGTTTTTAAAACTGAAAAAAAAAGAGGGAAAAAAATTTTGTCAAACGGGGCCTTAGTTTAGATAAAAGCCAATTGTATTTGCAGCTTTTGTTTTGTGCTTCAGATTTTGGAGCAATCGAATTGACTTTGAAGACATTATTCTGTGGATGCGTGGGAGGAGACTTCCAGATGCTTCAATGTACGGGGAATGCACATGGGGTTGATCTCTAATTATCTCTATGTTGTTTCAGTCAGACTAACAGAAAGAAGAAGATGCGGAGGTAGCTAGGTGTTTTTGTTTGCTGCTGCTCCTTAGAAGACGAGAGAAACTGGTATATGATTTGTATTCTTTCCACTAGTGTTTAGATTGCAGCTTAGTCTGATCACAAAGTCTCTTACATGTTTCTTTGTTTTTGTATTCTGACAAACGACATAATGAGAAAAAACAACCCATAGTTTCTGTTAAGAGAGTCTTATAAGCAGATGGGAAGAAAGGAGAGGAAGGGGGGAAAGGGGGGTGGAGGACGGGACAATCCAGGTTAAAGTCAGCTCCTGCATTTTTTGCTCCGTTAACAGGTAAGCAGCACCATTCCCTTAACATCTTCTGAAGCTGAAGACACAGCTCTTGAACCACAGAACCATTTTGTAGAGGAGCCGTTTCCATGCAATCCATTTTGTAGAGGAGCCAATCTTCTATCTTGCATATACGTAATGTACTTATTTGTTTTTCTTTCTGGAAACATGACAATATTGTCAAACTTTGTCCGTCTCTGGATCAGAATAATCTAGCATTTTATGCGATGACTAGGTGCTGGTTTATTTGTGTCAACTCAGATTTGGGTGGGTGCGACAGGTTTAGGAGTGGGCTCTTACCAGTTTTGCATGATTTTCTAATACACGGTGTATTTGGTTTCCCACAAATATGTAGGACTTGTTCTCGTAGGTAAAGTGGCCACTATTTTGCTACAAAGCCAATACAGGAATTTGTTTTCGAAACTATGGTAGAATTTAAAAGAAAGTCTCTCTTCCAAGCACACAAAACGAGATCCTTTTAGCGCAACCAGTAACTTAACATGGTAATGGTGCACTTGCGCAATGCCTCGGTTTCGGATCTTCCCACTTGCATTTGGTCGTCATTAGAAGTGCAATTTGAGCTCCTTTAGTTGTTCCCTGATGGGGTGCACCTTAATTTGTTTCTAATTGGTTTCTCTCTCCACATGCGATTGGAACTTGCCCCTGAGCGGGAAGTGTTCCACATGATAACATCGTTTTGCCCCTTTTAGAGCAACTAACGTAACACTCCATGCATCTTCCGCTTTCTCCCTTCAGTGTGGACTGAACGGATTCAGAAAGCTATACAGTCGTATGTTTCACCTACTTGACACTCCCGTGTACTTTCCCCACACTCTAAAGAGACATCTTGAATGTATAAAATGCTACCACTACTGGAGTTTCACTTATTAGTGGCGGTTTGTGACTGCTTATATAAAAGGTGACACATTGAAATTACAGATGTATTCTGTTGTGTCTTTTCCTGTTGTAAGAGCTTTGCAGCTCATCTTTTTAACTTGTGTTCAGTTGCTTAGTTCTCCGTGTGGCTGGTTGCGCTGGTAGGCTTGTTGTGATTCGTTTATTTATGCTGGCTAGCTAACCTCTACATCTTCCTTAACTTATTTAAGAACAGTGATTTTACCGAGAATAAGTTGGTTCATTTCATTTTCTCTTTGGCCTACCACCCATTTGGTAATCTGCCCGAGAAGCACCTATGCAATTGTTGTTTGGCTTTAATCAGGAAGATTCCATAAATGAAAGACTATTGAGCGCTACTTGAAAAGTTTCAAGTACTTCCACCTTTTCACTTTGTCTAGGCAGATTACCTACCTCGTGTTATTTGCATGTATTTGGTAGGTTGCTAGCCAATGTCCGGCTCCTCAGTTATCACATGGTTGGGGTTGGGGCGTGGGTGTGGGTTATTGCTTATAAATGGTTAGGTAGGTACAAATTGTAAATCTTTTGCTAATTACGATATGAACAACGCAAAGTCAACTTTGGTATATATAGAAATAGTTATTTCTCCACAACCCATCTAGCCGTCCATATGTAGTCGTGGATGGTTCAGATATTACCTTTTTTTTTATACCGAAACCCGTCTAACCACGGTTAGTATTTTGGTCCAAAATGCCCCTTGCGCCTCTCGATGCCGTTTAAAATTGCCTAACTGCGCCACATAGTAGCGATTAACTGCTACTAAGTGCAGCGGTTAGATGGGCAGATTAAAGACCCCTTTCTTTTTTCACTCTCTCCCTCACTCCCTCTATTCCTTTCCCTCTCTATATCTTTCTCTACCCTTCCATCCTCCCCATTTCACCCCACCATTTTTACTGCCTCCAAGTTCCTCTCCCCCGCTAGAAGATTGGTGGATAGTAGTTAGAAGAAAGGTGGAAGAACCTTAGAAGATCAGTGGAGAAATTTTTTACTCTAGATTCACTTTGAAACACGTATTTCGAATTTTCTACTATAGATCCATGTTATATTCATGAATTATAGCTTCTCTAAGTTTCAATTTATGTTTATTTTAGGTTTTGAATTATGTCCTTTTCTAAAAATTAAAATTGGGGTTTCTTTAGGGATTCAAATTAGGGTTTTTTTAGGTTTTGAAATTAGGGGAAGGTGATTAGGGCTTTAGGTTCGAAATGACATGTATGGATTCAAATTAGGGGTTTTTAGGTTTTGAAATTAGGGATTTTTTGGATTCGAAATTAAGGATTTTTTAGGGTTTAAAAAATAGGGTTTTTTTTAGGGTTTCAAAATTAGGGCTTTTAATTCTTTGAAATAATGCTTTGATATTAGGGCTTTGTTATGTTTCGAGAAATTATTATTGTTTAGGGGAGCCAAATTGGGGTTTTTCTACGGTTGAAAAATTGGGCTTTTCTAGGGTTTCAATATTAAGGCTTTTATAGGGTTTCAAAATTAGGGCTCTTTCTAGGGTTTAAAATTGGGGTTTTGTAGGATTGGAATTTAAACTTTAATTATCTTAACTAATCTTTTTGTATTTTAGTTAATATTACTTTTTTGAAATGTAAATAGTATGCATGCTAAGTTCGTTTTAGATTATGTGTTTTTGTTAAAGATATGGAATTTAATCTCTGGCCTTACGATCCATTGGTCCTTTACAACGATGATGACCACGTCGCAAGGGATTTATCTGAAGGTGTAGAAAGAGGAGTATTAGAAATAATCCAAAACAAGAGTTGCTTGCAAGAGTGGAGACTAAATGAGGAGCAACACTTATCTTAAGTCGACAAAGTTGTAGTTTATTCACTGTCATCCCTTATTTTTCTCAACACGACGAGTGCCTTATATCCGCTCTAGTTGAGCGACGGAGGAGCGAGACAAACACATTTCACTTTCTGTTAAGTGAAATGACTATTACATTAGAAGATGTCGACTTTATTCTCGCACTTCCTTGCCATGGCCGACCCATTAATTCGGGTAGGCAACCACATCGGTAGCTGCACTTGCATGGCAATATTTTTCGAAAATTTGGTCCAAAGCTATGACATCAAATGGCATCAAGCTTACATGACTGAGAGGGCATTTCTGCCTGTTACTCGATGAATACACTCCCCATAATTTATGCAAGCATGCGAAGGGGTTCTTGGAGCTCTCCGACGCATTCGAAGAACACGGTGCATTTGAAATATATGAAATGAATTGAATTGGAAAGGAAAAACTTACTATGTGGTGCTGTTGCTTTCAATTCTCTCCTTCAAGATAATTGCTCCAACTTTGGATAAACTAACTTCAAGATAATACAAGTAAAAACGTAGTAGGTCTTATTGAACTTGGATTCTAGCTAGGGATTTGAACTTTGTTATGGTGGAAGATTTCAACTTAGTTTTTGCTTAGGATTGATGGAGGATTATAGTGGTGGGAGATTTCAATTTGGAGCTTAGGGTCTATGGAGGATGAAGAAAAAGTTAGGGGTAGAGAGGTACAGAGAGAGAATGGAAAGTAAAGGCAGCTGCTCGGTTACCCGCTACTAAGTGTAACGGTTAGGGCTTTGGGAGGCGGGCCTGACCAGTAACGGCTAATCGCTGCTATGTGGCGTGGTTAGGCAATTTTTAGCGGTGTCGGGAGGCGTGAGGGGCATTTTGGGTCAAAATGCTAACTGCTACTAAGAGTGGCGGTTAGACAGATTTCAGTAAAAAGAAGTAATATTTGAGCAGTCCACGACTATATGTGGACGACTAGATGGTGATGGAGAAATAGCTATTTTGCCACCAGTAGATGTGGATCAGCCCACACACACACACACACACACACACACACACATATTGCTATCGCAACTATGTAATGTTTAGTGTACAAGTTTCCTTATCCTCATATTGGTTTTTGTGTTAACCTTACAAATTTATTATTCCGTTAAAGTAAACTTTCTTAAGCATTTTAGGAGCTCCTTTCCATAGGGAAAGGACCCCTCCAAAATAGGCGTATGCCATTGTATATGGCGAGCGTACGATATTCTTTAGTAAAAGGTGAAAGAATAGTTTGCTTTGTGCTCACCACATGGCTGCATGCTTTAAGACAATTATATAAACAGACAACATATGGAACTTCTTGATGCTCATTGTGACTTACTGCCAATGTGGGGAGATTCTTTTGTATTTCTCTTTGTACTCGATGTTATACATTGAGTCCGATGGCTTTTTGATAGATTGTGATGGATGGCATTTTTGCTATTTTTGTTGATATATGTCATCGTAATAATCAAATAGAAGATGGACTATGAAGATCCATCCAGTTATCACTACCAAGGGAATGAAAAAGTTTGATGGCCAATGAAACTTTTTCATTGTCCATAAAATCTTCAATTTTATTATGGTCACTGCTTGTCTATTATTGCCGCTAATGGTGCTATACGATCGGGATTGTAGTACCCCGAGTTGTTTAGAATCGAATCTTTTCAATGAAACTTTAGTTATTTACTTCAGAATTGAGGCTTTGTTTTTGGCTTTCTTCAAAAAAGTAACATTGTTGATCAAGAAAGCCGTGGCCTTACGGGTTACATTCTCCCCCCCCCCCCCCCGCGGAAGGAATGCCGGAAGGAGATATCAGGTAATTACATTCCCAGTTAGAGAAATTGGTTGCTAGTAAAGATGCCCTTTATATTAAGTTAAGGAAAGAAGGTGTGGGATGTATGTAATCCGATGAAAATCGCATCAATAGTTTTTAATTAAATTCGACTAGGAACTAAGCGTAAGTAAGACCAGAATAGAAAGGATAGATGTGGGAAGAAATTATTCTAGGATGGTTCTGTTGTCTTCCTAGTCTTCGACACAAGAAAAGAACTTTTCACGCCCCATTCATGTATCAAAATAATAATGTTTCTTGATCCTGTTCGTCAAAGGTTCTTGTTGAAACGATTACAACAATTATTGCGCTACCACGTAACACGTAGTGGGTTCAAAAACATACCGTATGAAGTCTCCGAATATTCCGACGTAGGATCCTTGTTGTTACGAGCCTCCAACACGCTTGATCTTTTTCGCAGGTACGAAAACGGCTACTAGAGTCGAGTTCTTCGTCCACGAACCAAATCCTAGAGCTTGGTGATTGCTCTAGAGAGAGTGCTATATAGAGAGGGTTATTACTATTGACTTGTGATTTATTGGGATATCTCTAGCCTTTATATAGAGATACAATTAGAGACTGGATTTACCTCCAACTCTTAGGAGATAAATATTGTATTTATCTCAAACACTTAAGAGATAAATATTCTCTAAATAACTGTATTTATCCAAACTAACAAATACACATTATCTGTTAGTGGGCGGATAATGGGTCCACTGACCCAATTTATTAACAGCTCCCACTCGCCCACACACAGGGCAAATAAATCGTACAGTCCCTCTTTATCTCTCGTCCACTCATCTCCTCATACAGGAAATGGAACGTGCGACCTACGAGAAAGGATGTCCAGTTGAGGAGTATTGTATTAAGTTATCACCAAACTAACACAATACATCACTCCAAAAAATCTCGTATGTACCCCAGATAGTTCAACTACACCAGATTAAACACTCTCAAATCCCTCATAGTGAGCAGTGTTAAACCTCTCATATGTTATGTATTCATGACTCATATCGAAACGAAAATCGACAAAGTCGCCCGGGCTATGAATCACACAACATGATGTAATATTGAACTTTCTTCCCAAAGCCCTCATGTCATTCCAATTAGACCCAACCGCTTTCCTAGACATGCCCCGCGAGACCGCATCATCCATGATCCAAGGGTACATGCTAAAGTAGCGACATTGAGTATCCTCTTCATGACATAGTCTAAGGTGAAAAGGGTACCATATAGGATCAAAAATTTTGATCCAAGTGGCTCACACAGTGACGAAGCAGGGATTCATTCGTCACTCCCACTGTCGGTCTGCATTTAGCACATGCAGTATGATTTGCATGCTATGGCGTAACCCGCAAGGGCGTGTCACATAAATGTATAATAAAATACGCCATACGAATCTAAGTCTAGTCGCTGTACAAGCGCCTAACCTGAGTTTTTCAGCCCAGTCACTCTCATAGTGCCTGCCTGAAATCTCACATTCGGCTGTAAACAGGCTACATAGAGTTGTGGAGATACTCTATGATCGACCTACATTTATTAGGTCTCATCTTAGCTCCAACTAAGGCGACATGTTTGCTTTATAAGCTGTATCATCTTATTCGCCCACTTGGCGCTTAAGACAATTATGTCTCATCTTGCTCGCTATCTTAGCGCCAAGGTGAATTACCCGTGTGAGTGGGTCAATTCGAGCCTGGTGACACTCTCAACAAGGATGTATATGTAATCACAAAGATTATCCATTCATTCCAAAATAAACTCAAATCAAGGAATGAAATTTAATGTAATAAATAATGTCAAGTACATAAGATGCCATAAACATATCAAAACCTACGTAGTCCCATACTCCTAATGTGAGAAAGGAAAACATCTCTAGCAATAGGCTTGGTCAAAGGATCAGCCACCATTCTGCCAGTAGGTATATGCTTCATGGTCACCTCTCCTTGCGCAACTAAAGTTCTAATGAAGTGATAACGAAGGCCTATGTGTTTGGCCTTCCCATGATATTTGGGGTCCTTTACAAAATCTAGGGCAGCTGTATTGTCACAGTGAACAGTGACAGACTCGTCTGCATGAGCTGTAACCCCTAGAGCCTGTAAGAATGACCTCAACCAAACAGCTTCCTGGACTGCTGCTGAACAAGCAACATACTCCGACTCCATCGTGGATAGGGCGATGCAAGTCTGTTTCTTGCTGCACCAAGAGATAGCTCCACCTCATAGTATGAATGCATAACCTGAAGTGGATCTGCGCTCATCTCTATCACCGCCCCAATCAGCATCGCTGTATCCTCTCAATCTCAAGTCTCCACCATGATAGCACAGGACGAGATCAGCGGTTCCACGTAAGTATCGAAGAATCCTCTTCACCGCATTCCAATGAGCGGGTCCAGGATTACTCTGATAACGACTCACCATTCCAACGGCAAAGCAGATGTCTGGACGCGTACACAACATAGCGTACATCAGACTTCCTACTGCAGCCGCGTAAGGCACTTTGGACATCCGATTCTTTTCCTCATCATTCTTTGGGCATTGGTCTGTTGTTAAAGTACACGCCTTGTCCATTGGAGTGTCTATGGGTTTTGAGTTATGCATACGGAATCGTTCAATGACCTTCTTGATATATGTCTCTTGAGACAAACCGAGAAGTCTCTTTGGACGATCACGTATGATTTTAACCTCGAGCACATAATTAGCTTCTCCCATGTCCTTCATCTCAAAAGTTGAGGACAGCCACTGCTTAGTGGCGACAATGGAACTCATGTCATTCCCAGCTAAAAGAATGTCATCCACATACAAAGAAAGGATCAAAATATTTTTCTTGGATCGTTTTACGTAAACGCAATGGTCTTGTTCAATCATTTCAAAACCTATAGAGGTAATGGCATGATGAAACCTAAAGTACCACTGCCTAGACGATTGTTTGAGACCATATATAGAATGTTTGAGCCGGCAAACTTTGCGCTCATGTCCCTTGACTTCAAAACCCTCAGGTTGAGCCATATAAATCTCTTCGTCTAGTTCTCCATTAAGAAACGCAGTCTTAACATCCATATGAAAAAGTTCTAAATCCTGTTGGGCGACAATAGCTAGGATCAGGCGAATTGAAGCAAATCTCACCACTGGGGAGAAAGTGTCTTCATAGTCCACACCCCGCAGTTGGGTATAGCCTTTCGCCACAAGACGTGCCTTATACTTATCAATTGACCCGTCTGCCTTGCGCTTGACTTTTAAAACCCACTTGTTTCCAACAGTCTTGTGCCCTGGCGGAAGGTCAACCAACTCCAAGACCTAATTCTTCTCCATTGAGCTCAACTCATCTTTCATTGCAGCCATCCACTCATTACTAGTAGGTGAAGATAAGGCTTCTTCCATAGAAGTGGGCTCATCTTCATCAGTTGGAGTGCACATAAGAATTTCACCGTCAATCTCAAAACGACGACGTGGAACTCTTCCTCGTGCACCTCTATGCAGTTGAGAATCTTGTTGACCTGATGGTCCTGATGATGTGCTCCCACTGTCTAGGATGCTCCCACTGGGTTGAAGATCACTTATACTATCTTCAGCGACAATAGGATGAGGAACTAATCCCCCACCTTCGCTTGGAGATGGTAAAGTGGCTTCAACTTCTTCTAACTCATAGAGGTCAAGATTCTTACTTGCGTCTCCAATGCTAGAAAAATCATTCTCTATGAAATCGACATCACGACACTCTATTTCAGTCTTTCCACCATTTGGATGTTCACCATATATCACATAGCCTTTAGAGTTTTCAGAATACCTCAAGAAGATACTCTTTTTAGCTCTAGGCCCTAGTTTCCCATACTTATGAGAAATACTGTGAACATAACCTGCTGAGCCCCATGGGTGCAAGTTATCCAAATTTGGCTTTTGGCCATTCCAAAGCTCATATGGGGTGGACTTGACTGATTGTGAAGGCACTCGATTAAGTATATAGGCTGCAGTCAAAAGAGCATCCCCCAAAAAAGATATTGGGAAGTTTGCTTGCGTCATCATAAACCTAACCATGTCTAACAATGTTCTATTCTTTCTTTCCGCAACGCCATTTTGTTGTGGAGTATTAGGAATAGTAAGTTGCCTGCGTATCCCTTTTTCCTCACAAAACTTCTTGAAGTGATCTGACAAATATTCACGTCCTCGGTCAGTGCGAAGAGTTTTTAAATTCTTCTATTTCTGATTCTCAACCTCAGCTACAAAGCGTTTGAAACAGTCCAAAGCTTCATAGCGGTGAGATATCAGATACACATAACCATATCACGTAGAATCGTCTATCAGTGTAAGGAAATAAGAGGCGCCATGGCGTGTCTTTACACTCATAGGTCCGCATATGTCAGAGTGAACTAGCTCAAGTGGTTGAGTTGCTCTCACAGCCTTTCCAAAAGGCTTCCTGCATGCTTTACCGGCCAAACAAGCCTCACAAGTTTGTAGATTGACTCTTGCGAGTGGGCCCAAAAGGCCTTCTCTAACCACACGAGTCATCCTATCTTGGCCTATGTGGCCTAGTCTTGCATGCCAGGTGGTAGAATCATTCACAACATAAGAATAAGAGGACTGTAAATCTTTTAAATCCAATTAAAAAAGACTATCCATGCGAAAACCATGTCCGAACAAAACATCATCCAAAAAGATGTCCAACTTATTACCCTTAAAAATAAAGGAAAAACCACTGTCTAATAAAGCAGTAACTGAAAGTAGATTAAGCCGAACAGTGGGTGCATATCGCACATCCTCAAGAATCAATGTGCGCCCAGTGCGCAACTTGAGCTGGTAAGAACCAACCCCTAGCACCTCTTCGGAGCTATTGTTTTCCATGAAGATATGTTTGCTACCCGCTGGAATCTGGTGATAATCTACGAACCCCTCTCGATCACGTGCTACATGTTTTGTTGCACATGTATCCACAAACCACACAGGTTGGGAATGAGCAACCATCACATGTGAGGAAATATATAACTGAGAGAGAGATTCTGAAAGTACCTTCTTCGGCTCAGTGCAATCACGAGCGAAGTGTCCTTTCTGTTGACAGTTGAAGCATTTAACTTTAGACAAATCCTTTTTCCCACCACGTTTTTCTCTCTTGCATTTCTTCATTTTTCCTTCCTTTGGCGCAGAAATGCTAGCCTCGCCTTTCTTACCTTTCTTACTTTGTCTTCCGCGCTTGCCATTTGCATTGCGCGATCCCCCTTGGGCGACATAAGCAAGGGTCTTGTCAGCATCTCGAGTCTCATCCTCAAGGATGACATGCTGTGAAACATCAGAAAAGTTCTTGATGTTTTCACTGTGAGTCAATATCTGTTTCATATTGGCCCATGAGGCAGGAAGGGACCTTATGACAGCTCTGACTTGCTGCTCATCTGTGAGCGCATGGCCGCCAGCATCCCTCATCTTACCAATCATATTGGACATCATCCTTAGATGTTCACTCATGGTATGTTTAGGGTCTTTTGTGTACTCCTCAAACTTAATCACAAGGCTACGAAGCCGCGTAGTTGAGGTTCCACCAAAAGAGAACTTGAGCTGCTCCCATAAAGCTTTACAAGTTGGAAGTTCATCATACTGTCCGATTAGATCATTTTGCAAGCTGCTCAACAAGGTGTAGCGCGCATTACGATCTTTCTGATTCCATTTCTGGTAGGCAGTGTGGTCTCTTAGGGGTTGCGCCTCAATTGGCGCGACCATCTCCTTGGTCAAGTGCTCCTCGAGCTCTTGTTCGTTCAGCATGAATTTCATCTTTTTGTGCCAAACGTCATAATTATCTCCGTTAAGTTTCTCACCCTTAACGAGATCAACTATGACATTCTTGGTGGCCATTATATTCACTATATTAGATTGCGCAAGGAAAAAACATTAATTATACATCCTTCTATTTATTTCAAAAAATTCAAATGAAAAACATAATCCTTCCTCACATCATGAAATCAAAAATTTGCTAAGCTCGTAATCATCTCCCATGTATGTGAGTTGGGAAAAATATTTTTCAAATAATTTTTCGCAATAAATTTCATCATTATATAAGCCACAATATAATAAATCATCCACATGATAATTTAGAACAATATAAAATTACATCATGCAATAAAGTGTGCAAGGACTCCATTGAGCCCCATTGGCATTCTAATAACTTATGCTAAGAAAATTCTTACTTGAATAATGTGCGTGCGAAATTACATCCCCGCACAAGGCTTTCTGGAAATATACAGGGAAATAGTATAATACAACATCTTTGAGAATCCTACTACAAACTACTCCAATAAAACAAATGGAGATGCCGCATAACACATTATTCTCAAAACAATTTTCTTAAAACAAGAGTAAACACATAAACATAAGTTTCTTTAGAATGTCAATCTAGTATCCATCCATTTAACCTAAAACTAGTATGCTCAAATAACAAGTTAAAGGGTAATTTAAATGGATGAATATGTCACATTCTTCTTCCAAGAA
The DNA here is from genome assembly GCA_033070095.1 of Escallonia herrerae. Classification (NCBI taxonomy): domain Eukaryota; kingdom Viridiplantae; phylum Streptophyta; class Magnoliopsida; order Escalloniales; family Escalloniaceae; genus Escallonia; species Escallonia herrerae. The sequence goes on along the minus strand of JAVXUP010002347.1, from coordinate 70,796 downwards.
AAACGGGCGTAAATGCCTTGAAATTGGGTTTAAAGAGGTATGGGCTTATCAAAAGCCCAACAAATATATTTCAACAAAAAACATATTTAAACCATAACACTTAATCAAGGCAAATAAATAAAACATAATTCATTTATGTCATATAGCTCTCCATAATATTTATTTCTGCTCACAAAGTGCCAAAATTAATATTTGCGCATTATTCGTATTTTTTGGAACACATAAGTACCACAAAAAATATTTCCAAATGGCCAAAAAATGAGAGATAAAATCTTAAAATTGGCAAACAGTAAATTTATCCCTAATATACCCTTTGCAATTAAAGAAAATTTATGAGTGTATCAAAACAAATTTTTAAAGCTAATTTTTTTAGAAAAAAATATTTAAAAATTAAACATAACACACACAGAGGGTATTGTGGTAAATTTAATACCATAGAAAAAATTCAGAAGCCAAAAAGGAGCTCCAAGCGCCGGTGGTGGGTCAAAACACCGCCAGAAAATACCTCACGCGCCTCCCCGCGCCACCTTGCTCGTGGGTCTGCGTTTGGAATTTTTTTTTGAAAAGGCGCGTGAGTTACATTGCTCTGATACCAATATTGAAACGATTACAACAATTATTGCGCTACCACGTAACACGTAGTGGGTTCGGAAACATACCGTATGAAGTCTCCGAATATTCCGACGTATGATCCTTGTTGTTACGAGCCTCTAACACGCTTGATCTTTTTCGCATGTACGAAAACGGCTACTAGAGTCGAGTTCTTCGTTCACGAACCAAATCTTAGAGCTTGGTGATTGCTCTAGAGAGAGTGCTATATAGAGAGGGTTATTACTATTGACTTGTGATTTATTGGGATATCTCTAGCCTTTATATAGAGATACAATTAGAGACTGATTTTACCTCCAACTCTTAGGAGATAAATATTGTATTTATCTCAAACACTTAAGAGATAAATATTCTCTAAATAACTGTATTTATCCAAACTAACAAATACACATTATCTGTTAGTGGGCGGATAATGGATCCACTGACCCAATTTATTAACAGTTCTTAGTCTTAGTTTCTATTTTTCCAGATGCATCAGAACTTCTTTTATCTTGTTTGAATGGAATATTTTTAATTAGACATGGACAGGGTTTGCCATCCTGGGCATTAGAGCAAAGCCAAGGCAACGTGCAAGGAACCAGTGGCTTGAGAACCACCCCTCAAAGAATTATTTTAGTATCGTGTGGGAAATCTGTCCGCATATAAGATATTGACTAACTGATAAGTAGTAGTAGTACGCTTGATCTTATCCAAAGGGCTAAGAAAATTTGAACAATAAGTTCAGTATCCTCTTTTATACCGACTCTAATAAGTCTTGCTTATTTCTCGTTTCTGTATGGAATCAAATCAAATAGAATTAAAAGCAGATGGTTTTTAACTTTAGACTACTCGATGGAGGCCACGGCTTCCTTTGTCATGAATGATTGCAACCACTGCGTCGTCTGTGGATGGCTCACCGAGTACTTGAAATTTTCCATCTCATGTCTTACCCATTCTAAGATATTTACCAGTTTTGATTTTGTTGATAGGTCTTTAGGAGTATTCTTATTATGGCTCTTCATGTGGTGGTGATTTACTTAATTTTTTGTTAATTGTCCTGTCATAGTCTAGATATTAGTAGTTTGATGACAAGGAATTCGTGGGGTGCGTTTGGATGAGGTACTTCAACTAGAGATTTCAATTTGGCTAAGGGTTTAGAAGGGATTTGAAATAAGGATTTGGGGGGCCGAAGTTTCCAGTTGAAATAAGCACTCTAGACCAGTTTTTGTGTCCAATCCACGGTACATTTACCTTCTACAATTCAAGCCTTTTTTTGTGTCACATTTCATTATACTTTTTAAAATGTTCTTCAAAAATAACAAACTTTGGATACCGGAGGACACTGCTAAATATCTGTGTTATATATATTGTATGGGCATGCTTATATAAGTTTCAAGCACTTTTTGGCACTTAGTGAAAAAGTAAATCGCCAACTAATAACCACAAATTAAAGTCATACCTGGAATGAAGTTACTATGGATAGTACATTAGTGCTAGATTCTATGAGATCCCACAATTTCTTTTGTCCATCCCACAATTTTTAATTTTTTTTTTGGTCTTTGGAAGGACATGATTGCAATTGTTCTATTTCGTGGAAGTATGGATGTATTGTTTCCCTTTTTGTAATTCAGAAATTGCATACTTTAAATTACAGATTGCAGGTCCCTGCTTCCCTTTCTATAAATCAGAATGCAACCAATTTTGTAATTCCTGTTATTTTCATGATTGTTTCCATTAGGAGGATTTGCTGCTTTGCCTTGACTGCTTTAAGAGCAAAATATACCATCCTTTGTCATGTTTTTGACCTGTGTGGCTTGTTATGGTCTCTGGTTGAAGCAAGCTGATGTCTACCAAGAAAAGATTAGGATTACGTTTGTTTTTCTGTAGGCTTCCACCTGCTTGATGATGCGGCCAATAAGCACATTTGTATAATTGCTGTTCTGTTTCAATTCAAAAGCTGGCATTATACTACTGTTCCCTCAGGGAACAGTGGGAACAGTAGTATAATGCAGCAGGAAACAAAGGAACAATTTATTTTAGTTCTTCAAATAGAGGACATAAGTCAAATTACATGAGGCCGATCACTGCTTCCCTTTTTATAAATCAAAATATATAAATAGATTTGGATGATATCGTGACAGAAAATACAGTTTTGCAAGGTGACTATTTAAGCAGCAGTCCAACGCATCACCACATTTCTTGGTACACTCCTTTGTTTCCTGTTGAACATTGAGCTTAAGGATAGGCTTATTCAATGTTTTCCGTGGATTTGGATGATATCGTGACTGTCATTTTCCTTGTTAATTTTTAAGCAAGCAAGGGTGACTGTTTATGAAGCAGTCCAAGATGCGCATTACCACATTTCTTGGTACGTCCCTTTATTTCTCGTTGATTATTGTGCTTACGGATAGGCTTATTCAATGTTTTCCATGGATTTTGATGATACCGTGATTGTCATTTTCTTTGTTAGATTATAAGAAAGCAAGGACATTCAGATTGTAGATGCAACTCGTCATAAATTAATTTTTGGTGAGAAATGTGCAAAGTCTGGCGTATACCATGCGAATTTGAGCATGCAGAATTCAGACTGGAATGAAGTGAAGAGGTATGACTGTCGGACTTCAACAGATTTTTTTTTTCGTCTAAATTTCGAAGACAACTTTTTATGTTGTATCTCAAATTTATGACTGTTAACGACACCTGCAGATTTATTTAACTATCACAACTGTTTGCACCCATATAAAGGGTATGATGGCAAATAGATTACTCACTTCAGTTTTCAGACTTCTTCTCTCTCAAATTTCTTTTTGGTGATTACTTTGCTATAATCATCAGACATCGCCTGTTCTATCCTAAGAGGCAGATTTTTTGTTACTCTAAGGAGATCAAAAGAGGGGCCAAATACTATCTGCGTGCAACGCGCTTGTACATTTACTGCTGATTATTTTTTCCCAACACTGTAAGTTTATTGTGACTCGTTGCTCAAACTTCCAGCATTTTGTGAAGTATCAAGCCTATGGAAGCTTGCAGTAACTCATCATATGAGTACTGCAGCTGAAGTGGTTCTCTATAGAAGGCATATATTGACACTAACATGCTGATTTCAGTTAGTGCACCGAGCTATGTACTTGGGTTTGCCTACACAAATATTGCAGCAACAATCAAAGATTTACCAGTGGTAGTTATACAGACATGTAAAAGTATAATGATATGCCTCAACAAAGATTGCAGCAACAATCAAATATTTTGACATTAAAATTTTCATAGTTATGGAAAGTATATTGCGTTAGAGCTTGTTACGGTTGCTGCCTCCTTTTTTTTTTTTTGGGTTAAGAGGAGAAATATATTATATTTAACAAGCCGTCCCGATTATACCGAAGTTAGAACTACAATATTTTATAGACAGTTAATAAAAATGGAAGCTAAGCATTGTCCATATTTACATGATTAGATCTCAAAGCATCTAGTCCATGACTCCATGTCATAAAGCCTTCCGATCTAGCCTTGCAAGCAAAAAATGGCAAGTCTAACCGCTTCAATTAGCAGATGTTTGCCTCCTATTAATATCCGATAATTGGAAAAATACGTGCTATTCAGGTAGATAGTGCAGTAGTTACTGTACTAATCTCCTCTAGTCTCTTCAGTTGTGCAAGCAAATGATTAGAATTAGTATAAAGTACAATATGTTTTTAAATGATGATGTTTTACCTGTTGAAGTGTTTTTAGTAGTGCCAGAGCTTGTGAAGTGAAGGGATCTTGTGAGTAATAAGAAGACGCATATGAGCCCAAACGATGTTCTAGCGGTTTTGAGATATAGACGTCCAAGCCTGATTGATGCCTGTGTTGTTGAAAGTGAGATCCGGTGTCGATAAAACAAGTCAATTGGCTGGGGCAAGAACATGAATGCTGATGGAAATTCTACCATGTGTCAAATCCTAATGTCGGCTTTGGCGGGATTTATTGACTTTCCTGCCCATCACGTCTTGCCGCATATGTGGAAAACGCTTGCCATGTAGCTTGTATTTGAGCTCGAACTTTCCAGATAATGATCATGGGATTAAAGGTGGTACCAATGAATATGATCTCATTCTTATGTAACCGGATGTGCCATAGTGTGATAATATGGTTGTGGCTGCTGCGGATGTGTGTTTAGTTGGAGTGTTGCCTCTGTTGACCCAGGCAATAAGCCATTCGATAAACGATGGATAAGGTGGTTGCATTCGAATACCTAAATTCAAGCCAGATCACATGGCACGTACACACGGAGATTTTAGAAATAGATGATCACAAGTCTCCATTTGGGAATTGCAAAAGCTACAATTAGTTGTACCGTTGTATCCTACTTTTGAAAGCGATTTAGAGTTGGAAGCCTTCGCAATAGGATTTGTCAGAGGAATACTTGGATGTTATGAGTCAATCTCAGTTTCCACAGTCTTTCCTAGGTTTTTTTAGGGAATCCATTGACCTGGATTATAATCTAGATTGATTTCCTCTAATCTTACAGCTTCTCTATCATGCAGTGCCTAGTAACATGATCATATTGAGTAAAATCCCGAAGGATTTTTATTCCATGTGAGTTTATCTGGGAATTCTCCCTCAGAGATATGGTTACTTCTAATAACGTTGCAGATGTTTTTCGGAAAATTGTCTCTCACTTTTTGAATATTCCAATGACCGTTAGGAATTAGATTTGCCACGGTAATGATTGATTTGTCCGAACGCCTTATCTCTTGTAGCGTTGATGGTAGATGATCTTTAATCCAGGAATTCTTCCATACTTGTAAGTTCTGACCTGTACTAATTTGCCATCGAAGTTATGGAATTAGACGGTCTCTATCATCGAGAATACCCTTTCATGCCAACGAACTGTTTCTTGCAGGTTTGACTTCCATGAAATTTTTCCTCGAACAGTATTTAGCGTGAAAATTTTGGCTTAGTAGTGAGTTAGTATCTTGGATTAAGGACCAGTTTGTTTGGCTAGAATAGCGGAATTGAAAAGTTCTGACTTTTTAAAACCCAACCCTCCAATTGTTGTCGGACCACACAATGTGAACCAGTGCACCAGATGAAGAGTCTTGTCCTTATTTGCTCTTGTTCAGAAGAAATGATTGAATATGCTATCCAGTTGTTTGCACACATACTTTGGAAACTTGAGGACCTGCATATGGCTGGTCAAAAGAGACGAGAGAATAGACGTGATGAGTGTTTTCATTCCGGCTTTATTTAGTAGTAGACTTTTCCACCCCGCTCACCTGTTCTAAATCTTACCAATAAGCTCTCTGGACTAGTCTTTCCTATGAGTTACAATGTCCATATTGGTACCCAAGTATCTTCCAAATCTGTTACCCTTAGGTATTTCCAGCGTAGAGATCACAAAGTCCATCAATTCAATGGAAGTGTTGGGGCTGAAGGATATGGTGGACTTATTTAAGTTAATTATCTGCCTGAATTGTTCACAATAATTGCTCAGCAGAATTTTAAGTGGTTCGCATCCCAGCAAGGTAATCTTGAAAAGAAGAATGAAATTATCAGCAAAGAAAATATGATTTATTGACGGACTATGAGGACTGATTCTAATTCCGCAAATACCACCAAATTCTTGAGCTCTTGAAAGGTTTGCCAAGAGTTCTTTTGCGCAAAAGATGAACAGGTAGGGGGCAGTGGATCTCTTTGCCTAAGCCCATATTTTGCCTCTAATCGTTGTGTTTGCTCCCCATTGATTAGTACTGAGTAGGATATAGTTTGGACGCATTCCAGGATCAAGTGGATAAATTGAATTGGAAAGCCAAATCTCATTAAGACTGTTCGCAGGAAATTCCAATGAATACGATCATAGGCTTTGCTCATATCCATTTATAGAGAACAGAATGCCCTGACACCGGGTTTCTTTAGCCTATGTAATTTGTTAGTTCTTGTGCAATAAGAATATTGTCAGATATTTTGCTTACACGTATAAAGGAACTTTCAAGTGGCGAGATTAAATCTCATTACAGGACAGAGCCTGTTAACCAAGATGCAAGCAATAAATTTGTAGATTGTATTACACAAGCTAATTGGTCTGAATCCTCGAGTGGCGTGGGGCTTTCCTTTTTCAAAATGAGCGCAATAAAAGTATTATTTGTTTCCTTGAGCATATGTCCAGACTGGAGAAAAGAAAGAGCTGCCTGAGTAACTTCTTTACCAATAAGTCCCCAAGATTTCTGATAAAAAATAGCTGGGAGGCCATCTGGCCTGGAGACCTTAAGCAGAGGAAGATTTAAAGTGGCAAACCAAACTTCCGAAGCTTGATAGGGTAGGTTTAAAAGTTTAAATTAGTCCTCCGACACAGCTGTGGTTGTAATACCCAAAATAATACGTAGCTAATTATTTTAATTCTTGGGCTACTTTTGAAGTTTTAATAATATGGAATTCCTTTTGAATAAGAAACATATCTTTAGGGCCTTTGGAGTAATTTATCAAGTTTAGAGAAATAAAAAGACCGGTTAGTTTGTGTTTTATCGATAAATTGAGTCTGGTCTTTTAGAGAGAGGAGAAGAAAGAGAAAAATTAAGGGTGAGGATTTTAACCTTCTACTCACAGTTGATAAGTGATTGATCCTAAACCCTAATCAAAATACAATTGATTTGAAGATTTTAATCTTAGTGGTTGATTTTATTAATTAGGTTTGATATTTTCGGAAGGTTACACAACTTTACAAATCTTGCAGTGTGAATTGATGTAAGGGTTTCATGTACATATTTGCCTCATTATCGTTATGCTATTGATCTATTTTGTTTCTCTGATTTTTGGTCAGCAATAAGTTTATCTTTGGTCAAAATTGTCATTATTTCTTTGATGTGGTATTTTTTTTAATCAAATTGGTATGTACCCATCTTAGAATGAATGTTTTTGCGCATTGATTGTTGTGCCTGTTTACGTTTCACATTATTAGACATGGCAAAAATCTACCCGTACCCGCGGGGTCGATCCGTACCTGGTCAAAAAGTCCTGGGTACGGGTACCTATATTTGCTACTCGTTGAAAATAGACCCGTACCCGAACCGACCCGTAATTTTCGGATCGGCCCGGGTCGGATGACGGGTTACCCGGCTTACCCGTTTTTCAAAGGATATATAAACAAACAACCGAAACAAAATGTGCCCTAATTCACTCAGTCTCTCCTTCTTCTCTGCCTCTGCGCCGCCGCCGTCTTTCCTTCTTCAGATCTACCGCCACCAATCCCTTTGTCTACTCTTCCCCCACTCACGAATCTATTGTCAAATCATGAAATCGTCACTACAGTAGCGCCACAATGTCGCCACTTCGTCGTTGTTCTTCTCTCCGTCGCCACTCCATCAAGGAAGATCTCCACTCCGTCGCATCGGATCTAGCAGCTGACACTGGAGATAAAAGGTGCTCGACCACCAGATCTGTGTTTTCCGTCGCCACTCCATCAAGGAAGATCTCCACTCCGTCGCATCATATTTAGCAGCTGATCCTGGAGATGAAAGGTGCTCGACCACCAGATCTGAGTTTTCCATCGCCACTCGCAGGCCAGATCTAAAGTTCACCGTCGTAGATCTTAAAATTTCTTGTTTTTTATTTTGTTTATTGAAGAATCCTGATCTTCAATCTTGAATCTTAATCTCGTGGTGATTGTTGTGTAATGATCTTGTGGTGATTGTTGTGAAATTTTGAGTTTCTGTTTGTGTAATACCGGAGTAATAGATTGAAGAAAGAGGAAGAACATTTGTTATATATATATATATATATATATATATATATATATTAATTTATTATCCTCGGGTAATACCCTACCCGCGAGGGTAGGGTACGGATCCTTAAAATGTCTACCCAAAAAAATCCGGGTAAAATATATCCGACTCGCATTTACCCGGATCCGAGCGGATTTTATCCGTACCCGACGGGTATACCCGTTTGCCAGGTTTACACGTTATCAACCATTTCTTTTTTTTTTTAACTGTTCGGCTCTAGTTTTTTTCTCTGTGCGGATTACTGTTACGGCTACTGTTGCCCAATAATATATTGGAAATTGCTAATCATCATCATTAAAGGAATTTTCAGCATCTTTTAGGAGAGAACGCCTGTGCAATTGTAAGAAGTGGTTTTGCCACCCGTCAAATTTCAAATGGTGCACATATTTTGTTAACTTTTTGCCCATATTTTGTTTTTTAAAAATATTTAAAGCGTACGAATTCGCATCCAGTCGATTCCACTTCCGTTAAACTTGTCTCTTCGTCCTCTTCGATTCAAGTCTAATATCGAATAATTTTTGAAATTGTTAAGTCGTCCTCACTAAAATGCAAGTTTTGATACTTTTGCGGCTAATATATCCGTGAGTTACTTTGATGTACGTTTGACCTATTTGAATTGAACTAATATTTTAGAACATTCACGTGCTTAAGTTAACGTGATACCATGACATGATATGACAATTGCTACCAGTATGCAACTTTAAACTTAGAACCTTCGCGTACTTAGGTTAACGTGCTTTACAGTCACGAATTACGTGATTGTATCGTATTCAATTATTAGTTCAATTATTCAAATGTGTTATTTGACTTTGATTTTGATTTGATATTTGATGGATTGAATATCCCAAAATGAGATTATTTGTTGTGCTAAGATTATCTATCGTCTTTGCATTTCCGTTTCATATGCTTTGTTTGGACTCAGCTATACGTTATTGGATATTCGTGTTGTGCTCTGTGGGTGTGTGTGTGTGTGTGGGTGTGGGTGTGTGTGTGTGTGTGTGTGTGTGTGTGTGTGTGTGTGTGTGTAATCTTTGTTGGGCTTTGTGCTGACCCCCCTTTTCTCCCCATTTTAGGTAATTAAGCTGAGACGGCTTAGAGGAGTTAATAGCATTATGCTTAAGCTTGGAGTTGAACTTTAATCGATAACTCTCTTAGTAGCTTTGCAATAAGAACCATGTAATAATTTTTGATATAGTGACTTTTGGTATCCCAATGGTTGAGAAATAATTATTGTTATCAAACTTCCGCTGCAATTATTAGTTATTTATGTTGAATGTGAATGCCTTTGATTTGGGATGATTTAGAGCTCTGATTACCTCTTTGAGGTTATATTCTTGGTAAAATATTTTGGATATTATATTTCTTGTAAACAAGAACATTTTAAAGTAGTTTATGAAGGTCTGTCTCCGAGTTGGGGGCGTTACAGTGGTAATGGCATTAATAGAGCTGAAGTTCCGGCTCTCAATTGCTGGATGAGAATTTCCTTGTAGAAGATCCAAGAAATGTTTTTGAAAGCAAGCTTTTATGGCCCTGGGATCTATAGACGTTGTTCCATGATTGTCTGTGATGGTATGGATGGAATTTTGTTTCTGCCCACCATAGTTGCTGCATGGAAAAACTTAGTATTTCGATCTCCCAATCTCAACCATCTTTCTCCAGATTTTTGGGCCCAATGGATCTCTTCACAATTCAATAGCCAATTCAGATGTCTAGAATGTTGAAGAAATTGTTCTCTCGCGAAAGGTTTTAAGAGAATATTTTGAACTAAAATAAGCTTCTTTTGAACCACTTCAATTTCTTCTGCAAGGTATCCAAAATTTTCCTATTCCAAAACCCCAAAGCTCTAGCTATCATTCTTCCTCTAGACATGGTTCGAACTAGAGCTGATCCTAAAGGTGGAATTTTCCAAATTTCTTTAATTGACCTTGAGGTAGCTGGGATGATTAAGCCACATGGCTTCAAAATGAAACGGTTTACGTTGACCAGAGGGATTCTGGTTGGAATAAGAAAATGATGGGTGCATGATCAGATCCCTGGATCGCTTTGTTTCGGACATAACATTGAGGAAACAGTGACATCCATCCAGGATTAGTATAACATTTATCTAATTTCTCAAATGTACAATAAATGCTTTCACGATTATTGGTCCACGTAAACAAAGAGCCTGTTCAGGCCAGCTCGCACATACCTAAATTAAAAAGGAGTTTCTGCAACCAAATATGGCCAGCATAGTCATTAAAGTGCAACCCATCTTTTTCTCCTGCGTGGAACTTGACTAAAGTCACCCACCAGTATTAGAGGTCCCTCTATATTGTTGAGATTCGTTTCCAATCTACCCCAAGTTTCTCTCCTTTTAGTCATATTAGGGTGTCCGTAGACAAACCCTACTGTCCAAGTGGGGCCTCTCCATACAATGCTGAAATGACTAGAATATTGTTATCCCTGTGTGGGACTGAGACTAATAACGTGTCGTTCAACCCCAGCCAAGTGCTTCCTTTAGAACCATTGGAATCAACAGTCGTAAAGGAAGAAAACCTAATATACTAATTTTGGTACCAGCCAAAGCAAAAATATGTCTTTATTCCTAAAAGAAATATGAAGTCTAAATTTACAGATCAGGCAAAGGATATTGCCAAGTGAACTAATCGAGGTTGCCCGAAGCCCTGACAGCTCCAACATAAACTTTTCATTTGATCTCCTGGGGTTGTAAAGGAACAACCATCGAAACCCAAACTTTGTTTTTCTAAGGCTCATGATTCGATTCTCAAAGTTTAGATTAAAAATAACATCAAGCTTTTCCCAAACAAGTTAGCATCTTTATCGGTCATCATGATCTGATTCCCCTTGTTTCTTTTTTGACTTTCTAGCTAGATTGTTTAAAAGGTGACAAATCCTCAATCTTCCTTTTATTAACACCACTAATTGCAGGCATACAAGATAGTCGTTTCGTAAGGGGATCAAGACAGTCATAAAGACGGCATGTAAAGAAACTGGATCCTCTTCGGAAATGCCAAAGCTCAGCTAAATCAAATAATGGTGGAGCAGTGACATGAATGTGACATGCTTTACGGTAGATATTATCAAGCCAGCAAGAGTATAAAGCTTTTTGTAAGAACTTGCGAGATAAAACCTGGAATCGGCAGAGCTGGAGATAGATGCAGCTCCTTTGGCGGATTAGTCTCTTCATGAATATCCATAAGTAAGGTAGACTTTTGTTTCTTGCTGGAAGATGAGTCTTGAGAGTGCATATCTTCTTTAGTTTCCATCTTGTTTCTTAATTGTGCTTTAGTGGACGTGTCCATTTCCTACACCGCATTTTCATCCGAGGAGATTACAAATTCAGGGGCAACAAATTTTATACCTTTCGATGGCTACTTAACAGTCTCAATATCCATTGCTTCAGCAACTTTTTCCTGAAGAGAAGATGAGATATGGCCTGTACTTGGAGGAACCAAATTGAGCAGCTTACAGTTTTGATATGCCATCGCATTTCCAAACACTGAAGTGGGATTTGAAAGAGTAATTTCATCCCTTTTTGGCTCCACGCTGGTTAAGGCATTACAAGTTTGACCCAGGTAGTAGCTTTCCTTCAGCTTCATTTTCATAGGTGGAGTATGCAAAAGGCCTCTATGGGTTGGAAGAATTGGATCTTCCTTTCCAGTGAGAGGAATTGATTCCCCGGTTCCTTCATTATGGGCTGAGAATATCTCCATTAATTTAAGAAGACCAATATAAGATGGAGAAAAGTTCAGCTCCTTAGAGGACTGATATGAGTCGGCCTCTTTGTTTAGGCAGTCCATTTGGCTCAAAGAAGGGTAGCTTCTAGGCCTCTGAATATGCAAGACAGGTTTAGCGGTTTGGTTTGGGTCTGTATTTAAAAGGGCTTGTATTATAAAGGTTAGGTTCCAAGTCAAACAGGCCCGGGACTAAAAAGAAAGGGCTCCTTTGAAGGGCCTGGCTTGAAATGAAGACCAGGTCTAGCAATGGGGTGTAGATAGCTGACAAATGGGCTTTTCTCACCAGTTTCTTGGTTACGCAGATTTGGGTTTATATTTGGAAATGCTGCGTTCAAAGTAAATGGGTCTAGTCTATGTGGTGAGGATTGATGGCTTGAGGGGTTTTAGGCAGACTCAAGTAGGAGGCTACCGCAGATCTAGTTTTAGGACAGCTAGTGTCATGTTGCCCACGTGGTAAAGAAGGGGCCAAAAGTTCCTCGTCAGGGGATAATTCCCCTTTGGATTTTGCTAGGGTGTTTTCCTCCGTATGCATCTTACCTCTTTGTCGGCTAGAAGAAGACTTGGCAGCTATAGGGTTAGAGGCATTATCATGGTGACATCATCACCTGATTCAACTTCCAAGATGGACTATTTCGGTGGTGACCTTAGCAGCAGGGCTTGAAACATTAGCTTCATCTTTTGAAGAATTCTCCATAGAAGGGTAATGAGTTCCATTTTCAAATGAATACATCCTAGAGTTATAAGAGATTCCAGAATATTCTTGATTATTGTTGAACAAATCAGGTCCATAACTAGTATCCACTGTCAATACTTGAGAGTTTTGGTTAATATCAACATTCATATACGCACGAAGAGACTGCTCGAACATAGGTACCACGACCGCTACAAAGGATGGAAATAAATCTGGACCGTTCAAAATAGCTGCTCTACAGCGTAGGGATTCCAAAACAATAGTCAAAGACTCAGTGCAAAATTCACGTCCGCGCCCTATTCGGCCACATCTATAGCATGCATGGCACACCCTTTCATACATGCATGCCAGCCACTTTACATCACAGTTGATCACCTGTGGATCAGGTTGAAACATCAGTGGAATAAAAACTCCTAGAGATAATGGTTCATCCAACAAAATATGGACTTTGATCCCGAAATAGTCCTTGAGTTTACATCTTCTTTTAGACCAATCTATGTCAAGAATTTGCCCTAGCGCAGTGCCTATTTTGATGGCAAGATCCTGGTGACAACAATCACTTGGAATATTGACAACTCTCACCCTAAGATCCACTGAGGGACATGTGACATGCGAAAATATGGTATGTAGTGTCCAGGGGCGGAGCCAGAATTTCATCCCAGGAGGTGCTAAATATATATCGAAATTAATAATTTTTTATTAGTAAAATAGCAACAACAAAAAGTGCATTTTTCGACAATACACAAAAAAATACGAAAAAACATTCAAAAAGTCTTATTTAATTTCATGAGAGCTACTAAAGACTCTTTACAGTACAACAAAAGCAAATACAAAATAAATATTTCAGAGTTTACAAACGAAAGTACTAAATAACTATTCGACGAAGCGCCGAAGATTGGTAACGCTTGATAATAGCCTCATTCCCAATAGTTTTGAAGACATTCTTCTCAATGTAAGAAACCAAGCTATCATTCATCCATTCATCTCCCATGCGATTTCGAAGTCGAGTCATTATTATCTTCATTGCAGGGAAAGTCCTTTCTACAGTAGCAGTTGCAACAGGTAAAAGTAAGACCAATTTCAAAAGCAAGTACACCAAAAGATATATCACATCCTTTTTCAATTCAACCAACTTTATAGCAAGTTTACCAATCCCCTTGACTTCATAAAGTTCTTCACATGAGCGCATATCCATAATATAAGTCTCGAGCTGACTTTCAAGTACCTTAAACTCTATCGGGAAAAAGTCATATGGATAAAACTGTGCAAGACGTATCAAATTCTTCTTATTATAAGCGGAAAAATTATCACTTGGATCGAGACATGCCATACAAATAAGCAACTCCGTGGTTATCCCACTGAGACGATTATTCAATTCACTGATTTGCAAATCAATAACCATTAAAAAAGTATCAACATGATAGTTGTAATAATTTGTTCCTTCTTCAGCATTACGTCTTCGCCTCCCCGGGGCTACAAACCTCGCACTCATGTCCAATACGTCAATATCGTGTTTTACGCAAAATTTTGAGACCTCTTCCAGCAAGTCTTCCAACCCATTATCTCTTAACATTTGCAATCGTTGCTTTGCTATTTTTACCAACTTTATTGCATTCACAATGTTTTGATCTTTCTTTTGTAATGCTTGTGAAAGTTCATTCGTCAACCCCAAAATAGTTATCATCATATGCATGTTGAAGACAAAATCATAAGTTGGCACTGTATTCAAAAGAATCAATGCTTCACCTCTCTGATCATAATCTGTAGCATTCTCAACAACCTTATTAAGCACGACTATGACTGAAGCAAACATATTACTCAAATTGAATAATGCACCATAATGTGACCCCCAACGGGTCTCTCCTGCTCTTTTGATGCTAATTTCTTGATTTAAACCTCGACCACTGACGATATCACCACTCTCAAGGGCATGAGCAAGACTAATGGCTTCACTTTCTCGAATAGCATCTCTTCGTTTGTATGAAACTCCCACGGTGTTTACTATCTTAGCAACCAAATTAAAGAGCAATGAAATCTGAGCACTTTTTTTTGCAACAGCTACAAGAGTGAGTTGAAGTTGATGAGCAAAGCAATGAATATAATAAGCACTTTTATTCTCCCTTTGAATTAAAGTTTTAAGACCATTGAATTCACCTTACATATTGTTTGCTCCATCATAGCCTTGTCCATGAATGTAAGACCCTAAATAATACATAGTTAATTATTTTAATTTTTGGGCTACTTTTAAAATTTTAATAATATTTTGGAATTCTTTTGAATAAGTAACATATCTTTAGGGGCCTTTGGAGTTATTTACCAAGTTTAGAGATATAAAAAAACTGATTAGGTTGTGTTTTATCGATAAATTGAGTTTGAGTCTTCTAGAGAGAAGAGAAGAAAGAGAAAATTAGGGCTTGAGGATTTCAACCTTCTATTCACAATTGGTAAGTGATCGATCTTAAACCTTAATCAAAATTCAATTGATTTGAAGATTTTAATCTTCGTGGTTGATTTTATTAATTAGGTTTGATAATTTCGAAAGATTACGCAACTTGCGAATCTTGTAGCGTGAATTGAGGTAAGGGTTACATGTATTATATCTGCTTCCATGAAATTGATACCTTTGATTATTCGTACTCAACTGTGTTCACTGTTAGATAATTTCTACACCGATAGCAACAGTCGGTTGCTGCTCTCTTGGGAAAATTTCTACTTATTCGGTCAACGTGTCAAAGCTACAATTCTTTCGTTAATTGCATGTTTGTTTCACTGTATTGGTACCGGCGCACCATTGATTTGTGTGCCTTTTGATTATTTTTGTTGTTCATAACAGTAGAAGGATTATTTGTTCTCCAGATATATTGCTTGACTGTCAAATTCTTTCAAGTTCAACCCAAGTCAGTCCATGTGTTAGAATGTGGCCGGTGGAAGGCAAACCAATTTCAGTCCATTTTGGGCGTGCAATACTCATGTTGTGGTGCCACGTGTCACTTTTTTGTGGTGCAACATATTTTGGTGAACCTTTTGGCCTATATTTCGTTATTTCAAAAGTTTATGATCATCCGAACTCGAATTAGAGCGATTCAACTTCCATTGAACTCGTCATTTCGTCCTCTTCGATTCGAGTCTAATATGGAATATTTTCTAAAATCGTTAAGTTGTCTTATTTGAAATACAAAGTTTTAATGTTTTGCGGTTCTTATGCGTTTGAGATATTTTGAAGTTCATTGAACCCCTTTGAATTAAACCAATGTTTAGAACCTTCACATGCTTAGGTTAACGTGATGCCATGAACATGATATGACAATTGCTACCGGTATGCAACTTTGAACTTAGAACCTCCGCGTGCTTTACAGTCTCGTGTTACGTGATTATATTGTTTTGATTATTAGTTCAATTATTTGATTATGACCCTTTGACTTTGATTCGACATTTGATGGGTTAATATCCCGTAACGAGATTTGTCGTGCCAAGATTAACTATCGTCTTTGCACTTTGTTTTCATATGTTTCGTTTTGACTCAGCTACATATTATTGGATACATGCGTTGTACTCTGTGGGTGTGTGCGTGTGATCTTTATTGGGCTTTGTGCTCACCCTCCTTTCTCCTCCCATTTTAGGTAATTAAGCCGAAACATCAGTAGAGGAGTTATCTATAAGCATGAGTCAGAGTTGTTCTTTGATTGTAGACTCTTTTTAGTGACTTGAAAACGAGAACTTGTAATAGTTTGATTTAGTAGCTTTTGGTAACCCCAATGTTTGGGAAGTGACTATTTCCGCTGCATTTATTAGACTTTGATGATAAATACAAATGCTTTTGATTTGGGATACATTTAGAGCTCTGATTATCATTTTGAGGTTATGTTCTTGGTAAAATTCTTTGCGTATTATATTTCTGGTAAGCAGGAATATTTTGATATAGTATGTGTAGGTCCGCCTCCGGGTCAGGGGCGTGACAACGAACCCTTGAAATGCTCAATTCATGCATTGCAAATAAACTGTCAATCGCATCTTTCAATGATAAGGCAGTGGTACTAGCAACATGGACTATACCAAGAAAACGTTCAATCACACGTCCTCTTTTGTCCACATATCTGAAGACAACTCCCATTTGTTCTTTGACTGAAATATCACGACACTCGTTAACTAAAATCGAAAATAATTCAGATTTCATGTCTCCAACAATTGCATCTCGTATTTCTCCGGCAATGGCACTAACAATTTCTTTCTGAACTTGTGGTGAAGTCAATTTCAGATTCTGAGGAGCGTTTGACAATGTGACTTTTTTCACGTTTTCATTGTGATCAGCAAGAAACCCTAAAAGTTCTAGAAAATTTTCCTGATTTTCAGACTCATTAGATTCTATGTGCCCACATAAAGACAAGCCTTGACGTAAGAGGAACCGAATGACATCAATTGATGCAGTCAAGCGAGTACGGTATTGAACCTTACTTTCATCTGTTTGCTTGGACAAAACTACTTCAATACTCTGCTTAGGGTTATCAAGGGCTTGACACTTAGTTAAAGCAAGGTTGTGTGAACTATCAACTTCTCCCCAACATGTTTTTGGAATTTATCCCTCTTTCTCCAATCTTTAAAACCATGCTTAACAAAAGCACCACCACCCCTTTGCTCCCCATGAACACTTCCGAACAAGTAGCAACACAAAACAAACAAAATGCTTCATCTTTTGCTACACTATACTCCAACCAACTCGAATAAATGTCAAACCAAGAAGAAACAAATCGACGAGACTGAGTTCCGAGTTGTGTAAATGGAAAACTGTGGTGACGAGGTTGGCAAGGACCTTTCGACCAATACGCTCGTCGAACTTTATCTTGAACATTAGGGCCATAATCCCAAATATTTGGACGCAACCCAGGATTCGAAATAAGCTCGTCAGAGTTGAACTCATCGCTAATTCTGCTTGAATGCCCGAAATGAACATCACGGTGCACAATGGGAGCCTTGTCCCTTACTGTTGGAATTAGAGACTGTTGAATAGTATCTTCATTTATACGCTCATTCTTACTAGACTGCACTTCTTCAAACTTTGGTTTCTTTTTATAGTACTTATCCATTCTGAAAATAAAACACATTTTATTTTCAATATCAATCCATCAATTATCAATCAAATAACCTAATTAATCAAAAATATTTTATTCTTTTACTTTTTCAGTCATGTTTCATTATTGCGTTAACCTAATTTCAACCCACCATTCAACTAAATCACACATTCGATATCTCAATCCAATTGGGTCCCATCCTCCATCAATCTCAATATCTCAATGCTAAACATTAACCATAATCAATATCTCAAGATTATCCATAATCAATGCTAAACATTAACCATAATCAATATCTCAAGATTATTCATAATCAATGCTAAACATTAACCATAATCAATGCGCAAGATTATCCATAATCAATGCTAACCTTTAACCATAATCAATGCTCAACATCAACCATAATCAATGCTCAATATTATCCATAATCAATTGATTCAATTCAATGCTCAAGATTATCCATTCCTAATTTCAGCTATGATACTAAAAAGATAACAAACAAATTTTATAGAGATGGCAACTAGATCAAGTCAATGAAAGGTGAAATTAAAGTTTGGAAGTTGGAACATACTTGTCACCGACTCGCCGCCCGCTGCTCGCCGGAGTTCTTGGCCGCCGGTGGACTGTTGGAGAGTTGGAGTGAAGACCGAAGTCGCCGTCAGCGTAGATCCTGGGTCAGTGGGTCGTCGCCGACTCGCCATCGGCGTAGATCTAGAAAACGAGAGAGCCCAGATCGTGTCGTCAGTCGTGGGTTTGTCGCTGTGCCATCACGGTGCCGTTGCGGTGCCGTCGTGGGTTCGTGGATGCCGGAGTGAGGCGCCGGCCGCGCCGTGAGAAGCTTAGTCGGTCGGTGTCTCGCAGTCTCGGTGAGAAGAGAGAGTCAGATCAGAGAAAGAGAGAGCCGAATAGAGAGAGAGAACCGAAGAAAGTGTGAAAATTATGGAAAAAAAACTATATATATATATTTTCAAAATCTGAGGGGGGGGCTATAGCACCCCCTCGTACAACAGTGGCTCCGCCCCTGGTGGTGTCCATGGTTTAAGAACAAGAAGACATCCTTTAATATTCCACGGACCATGTTTCAGTAAAAGTTGAGCTTGTTTTGGGATGGTGAAATGAAATAGGTGGAGACTATTGATTTTATGGACAATGACAGGACCAAGTAGAGACCAATATTTGGCCACATACCTTTGTACCTCTCCTTCAATGAAGACTTCAACATCCACAATTTTCCCCATAAGCATGCTTTGAAAGTTAGCTCTATTCGCCAAGATTTTTTCTTTTGTCTATAGGAATAGTTATGTTGCTTATTTCCAACCCAGGCAGGCTTCCTGGGTCATCACCTTCAAAGGATGCCGGCATTTCCTATTGGGGAGTAGGAAGTAGTGGCGGTTTCAGATTCTTGCAGGCAACAAGAAGGTTAGGTGGGATGAGTGAGAATATGAAGTATAGGTCACGACATTAACGCAAATGTGTATGCATGGTTTTGGAAGGCTGGAGTTGGTAGAATCCTAAAAGATTTGGAAAGTGGAGACACCTGATGATGCTAATGTATGGAACTATTAGTTACAGCATGAGTAAATGAAGGTAAGGTTAGGTATAAGGAGTTGGGACAGAAAGGTGGAGAGAAGATGGTCTTAAGGTTAGAGAAAAGGGGGAGCATTTATATAGAGAGAGAAACAAAGCTTTAGGTTAGTCTCGTACAAGTAATTTGGTGCTTTCACTTTATTATAGATTGCTTTGTGATGTTAGAATGTGATAATAATCAATAGTGATACTATGACTACTCGGCGAGTTTAGGATGAAATTACAGTCAAAGACGCAGTTTTAACGAAGTGGATACCTTTATCCAAAATGTGAAAATTTTTATCATATTTGCCTTACGATAGGGTTCTGCGACCCTAGCTAACAATTTTGGCTGTTGTGGCAATTTCGTATTTTGAAGATGCGAACTACCTTTAAGACTCTAAATACGTGATGTGTATGTATCTCTCTAGATTTTCTTCTTTCTCTTCTGCTTCCACTTCTCCCTCTATCCTCTTGTCCCCTTCCCACGACTTGACACCATTGGCTACCTCCCTTCACATCCATACCACTGCGGCACCACTGCTACCTCCATTCATATCCCATACCACCGCAGCACTACTGCCTACCTAGCCTTCACATCCCACAACACTGTACACACAACCACCCACCCAAACACACATACGCACTAACATGCACATGACACCCACCCACCCAAACACACATACACACTCACACGCACATGACACCCACCCAGACCTACACAAAGTCACACACTCACATCACACTCACACACAACACGCATAGACGTAGGCACAACCTTTATTTTGAGCTTGAGTGTGCGTGTCGATATCTATCTCTCTGCGTGCACGTATGTGTTTGTCGGACTCTGTGTGCCAAACTATGTGTGCGCGAGCGCGAGCCAATCTACGTATGTGTGTGTGTGTGTGTGCGTGTGTACTTGTAGCGGGCAGAAAGAGGGAGGGAGGGAGAGAAAGGGCGGGAAAGAGAGGTTTGGGGTGGATTGGTGGTTTTGTGAGTGGTGGTGCGTTGTTGGGATGGTGTTATGATGGTTGTTAATGGTGGAGGACGGTGTTGGACTGATGGTGATCTTTTATTTCTTATTAGGATTAAATACAAAATGGCAACCTTCACAGCAATCTCCGACCTCCACTGTCAAATACCTACAGCAGCCACCATCGTGCAACCGGAGTAAAGAAAATAAATTATTTCAGAAAGTGACAAGTTAAAAAATGAAGAATTGAAATCATGAGGGTTAACATGAATTGAATTCACAGGTTGGTCAAGATGAGATGGGTGGGGCAAATTAAATCAAAGACGGAACAATATGAGAATGGAACAAATGGGGATGCGGAGACTTGGGTTCGACCGGGCGAAGCAAGAATCCCCACAATATTATTCCTACCACAATCGACGTTCAATGATACTTTAGAGGAAAGTTTCTATAGCCTTCATACTTGTTTGTTGAAAAATAAATTTGATATAACTCTTTACGGTGGTTATTGATATGACATGTTAGTGGGTTACTAAAGTGTGTTAGTGGTGCATAAGTTACAAGTGCATTATTGATACAGGCTAATATGTTTATGCAAAGTATGTTTATGCCAACCGTGAATATCTGAAGATCCAGGCCTCCGTTTTTGCTCGATTTTGGTGGAGACCACCCTTGTATATATTTAAGTTTCCCTGTTAAATTTTAAGTCATTCCGAGTTGTATTTCTTTAAAAAAGGGTACTATAACTCCTCGCACATAGTTACGTCTACTACTGTCACTTTGGTTTTTCCTCCTAATGGTACTATATGGGAGTCATGCACACCCATACCCGAGAGTCCCTTGCTTTGTTTTAGCTTGCCTGTCTAGCTAGATTGCATACTGTGGATGCAAACAAAGCCTTCTGTAAGTTGTAATGATGTTGTTGAAGTAATGAGATGTTTGAGACCGTTTTGCCCTCGTGTTGAAATCTACTTCTTTGTGCACTGTTTTATGCAATATTGATGCACTAATTGCTGTAGATTGTTGGGATTTGTTGGCGGACTCTTCTTGCAAATGGCAAGTCGAGTGCCACACACGGTTTCCTTTGTGCCATCAAGGGCCACCGTGTGTCACAATGGCATGTATGTATGCATTATCTCTTGCAATTTAAGGTCAAAACAAGAAAGTTTCTCATAAACATTTTGGCTCGCTCAAGTATGCATCTTAAAAGCATAAAAACATAGAACGTTAATACCTTGGAATCGTTGCTTGAGCAGTAATACTAACGGATACCAATTTCATCATAGCTTCCCATTTTGGTAAGGAAGGCCAATTGTTTCCCCTTACAAGTTTCCTGCATAGCGAGAACAAAAATTCAACTGAGTCAACATTCGAGAACAATGTAATTTGTTTATCTTCATAACAGCGGCCAAGTTAAAAGTATAAATTCTCACAAAAAAATGAAGGGTATCGTTTAAGACATTACCCAAGCAAATTAATTTATTTGAAGAATAGTCAAAAAGCAATGTGTGCCATATGGTTACAAGGGAGAAAGTAAATCAAAAAGAGAAAAAAATGTTAAACACCAAAAACATCTATTTTTTGGATAGTGAAGGGTTTCAGATGATGGAAAATTACACAAGTGAAAATGAGTGAAGACAGAGTCTTATGACTACATAATTGAAAAGGCATGAGATAAGCTATGGAGACGAGATGCCACGTGCCACGGTGGAGTGGCGACCACGCTGTTTCCCTGAGGACTAGTCGGGCCTATGGGTTTCCAAAACCTCCGTCGGGGGCAAAAATATGCTTGCATGGCGCATAACTTTTTGCTTGGATCATCCACCAGCCCACCATGCTTGGCCCAACAGAAGAGATTTTAGGGGACAGGAGCGTGTTCCTCCATCACCGCCGGTGCTATGGGCTAAGCGAGGGGCTTTTTGCTTCTATCATCATCAACTAAAAGCAGTGGAAAAACATGCAGGTGGTCTAAGAAAAAGTGGAAAATTAGATGGGGTTATTGGAGGGTGAATGATTCAAGAATCCTACCCAAAATTGATGATAGAAAATCCATCGGATACAACCTAAAGATAACCCAAAATCCAACTGGGTATTGGTAATAACTTCTTAAACAATCAAATGGAGGTTAACTGGGTTCTACATCTGGTAATGACAGTATTCAACGAGGTAAAACTTACAAAATATAAGAACTTCGCACACTTGATTTGCGAAGAAAAGGAAGTACCTGAAGGAGGTGCAGTCGAGTTTAATGGCGGTTGACCTCTCGGTTCACACTAGCGGTAGAGGTGTCAAATGGGCCGGGCTTGGGCCGGCCCAACCCAAGCCCATCGGGCCTCCAGCAAATCTGGCTGGGGCCGGGCCAAGGAGGCTACAAAACGGGCCGGGCCTGATTCTAGGGATATCAGGGCCCGGTCCAAGCCCAGGCCCTAGGCCCAACATTTAGGGCAAGGCTTAGGCCAGGCCCGGACCCAATTTTTTTTAATTTTTTTTGGCATTTTCTTGTTATTCAAGGTAAGGGTTTTAATTATTCAAGGTAAGGGTTTTTAACATGTGTAGGTGCCTTCAATGGTGGACAAACATGAGAATGTTCTGGTGCATGGACAGGAACCTTCTTGGAGGGGTAGACATGAGACTTTTCTGGTGCATGACAAGGAACCTTTGCTGGGGCATGGACATAAGAACTCTCTGGTGGATGAGTAGGAGCCTTTGAAGGGGCATGTACAGGAGCCTTGAGTGAGGATTTGGTGTGCTACAAGAAGAACAAAGAAACGAAGTTGGGCAATCAATCAATTTAGTTGCTAATTCCTGCCCAAAAAGAAAATGACGGCCCAGTGCACAAGACTTCTGTCATTACTAGGTCTATGGGAGTGTTAGATGTATAGTACTAACTGGCCCAGTGCACAAGACTTCTGTCATTACTAGGTCTATGGTAGTGTTAGATATATAGTGCTAACTCATATTTTCCTGGTAGGACTCCCGTGTAGGTGATACATTGTTAAATGCAGTCGTGCAATCACATGATAACTTTGTAAACCTCCATGCATATAAAAGTAATACGCAATATCATCATGGGCAAAGGTATATTTAGGGTAGAAGCATACATCAGATACTAGATTAAAGGGATAATTCTTCCTTAAATGAAAAGTTAATGCTCAAGTTACCACTGGGTCAGTTTCCTCTGCAATGGATGTAACCTACAAAAAGATATTATGTGGATAAGTTTAGAATAATAAAAATGAATAAGGAAAAAAGACTCAGCACAAAATGTGCGTACATCATTTAACAGGAGCCTTTACTTGGGCATGAGCAGGAGCCTTCACCGGTGGATGGACAAAAGATTTCTCAGGCAGAACCGGGCCAGACCCAGGCCGGGCCAAGCCCGGGCCTGAACCGGGACAAACCCGGGCCTTTTTCAGACCAGGCCTGGCCCAGGCTTTTTTTTGGGAAATGCAGGCCTGGCCCAGCCCCAGGCCCTAAAAGGCCGGGCCAGCACTGTTCATGAACGGGCCAGGCGAGCCCGGGCCAGAAAGGGGGCCGGGTAGGGCCAGCCTGCGGGCCGCCCGGCCCATTTGACACCTCTAACTAGCGGACGGTGAAGTGTAGAAGAAATGAGAAAGGGTACTCGAAAAGGTGCACGGGACTCTGTGTCGTTACAGTATGGTGTTAGCTGAGAAGGTTAGCAGTACAGAACAGAAAGCGTAGAGTTGAAGCCTCTCACTCTCTTGCCTTTTGAGTTCCATTTTTTTCCCCCTTAAGGAGTATACAATACAATATAGTAAATGTGTATCAGTAAATTTTACTCCGTGTTAGCTTTTGCAATAAATGTTAAACTCAGATAGCAAAAAGTAGACTCAAATGTTACTTTTTTTATTCGGAGTATTTTTAAGTTGTTTAACATTTACTCTCTCAACTTTATACCAAAATAACAGAGTATTTTATTTATCCTTTTTTAAGATAAGAATGTATATCATCATAAAGAGAAAAGTAATACAATTAGTCCACTCTAATGAGGTCTTGAACGTCTCAAAGTCTTACAAAAAAAAAAAATACAAACAGGATGTCAACATACAGAACAAAAAGTTACCGAACCAAAGTGTTAAGAAGGAGAAGAAAGTTAAGGACCAGCTCAATTCAGGGAAAATGATACGTAAAGTTGTACATTATCAAACCACTCCTACTATCTTTCACTACGTCCGTACCCAGATTGACAAGTAAAAGAAACAAGGACCAAAGCTAGAGTAAGGATACAATATTTTTCCGAGTAATATATACAGAGTGCAAAACTTGTCAGCTGCTATAAGCCTCACTCATAGAAAGCTAAAGTTGCAAGTTAATAATAACAGTAGTATAATAATGATAAACAATTTTATAACAAATGGTTCTTGTTAAACCACATCACTATAATACTGAACTTTATAACTAAGGTCGAATCCCAATTGTAACTCTTTGCGAACCTTAAACGCCGATCACTTCTGTGTTTCTCTGGTATTTCAACTTAACGCTTGATCTAGGTTTGCTCTATTGATAATGCAAAGAGTCATACCTATTTTTTTTTTGGGCAAAATCTATACGAGCAACTTAAGGTGTTTGTTTGTTCAAATACAAAACAAAATTCTGGTTTTTTGTGTGGCCACCAACGAATCACGAACTCCCATGATAAAAGGAACTAATTTTGATATACTTAACGACAAAAGTTAGTAAACTTGTAAAAAAAAAGAATAATATCATGGCTAAAACTTTTTGAGTTCTACGATAAAGGCCAACAATTATATGCACACTCTTTTCGTTTGCAAGATAAAAGTTTAGAGTATATAAAATAAACAAAAGGTATAATAACTATAGGACATTTCTATTATTTACTCAAAGCTCGAACGTCATCATATTTTGATAAAGGAGAAGTAAAAAAAAGTTATAGTTAATTTTATTTTTTTTGTGTAAGTGAAAAAAATTATACCATGCGAAGAGAGGTGGACTGCCTTTTTAAGTTTGAAGAGATAGATGTAGTCCGTTGTATTGAAGCAAGCCTATAATTAGGACATTCGAAGTACTAAAAACTTCTGAGTTTTTTGTGACTACCTTTATGGCAGCTAATACACATTATATAATTTTTATTTAATAGAAAAGCCTAAGAAAAAAAAGGCTGACATGGAAGTGGACCGTCGATAGTGTTTGAACCACACCAAGATAAAATAAGAACCAAAAGTCATTAGCGAGCACAAAATTAGACTATAATTGAAAAACCAAATATAAACAATTACACCTATTCTTTTAGCCAATGAAAAATGCATTTACCTCTCTTTCTTGTGCAGGCCGCTTTATACTTACCGAGTGATGTATCCATGAAAGGTCAAAGCATCTGCCTTGAGCACCTTAAAATGTTATACATACTAGGTTGAGGCGCAGACTAGATCGCTTTTTTTAAGACGATTCGCTCTCCTCAGATAATCACTAGTACAACAAGGTATTGACGTGTCATCTCCAAGAAACAACAGCCAAGTTCAAACTGTTAATTCACTCATATTCTGCACTACGGAGTGAAGCAAAAGCTTCACACAACACCCTTCTTTGTCCAAATTCTTTAAAATAAATATTACTAGATAATAGTGTCAATACAAAAGACACATCGCTTCAATACCTCATATAACTGGATATGGTTTGCCATAAAAAAATAAAAAGATAGTGTTGTATGGAGGTGGTGTTCTTGGCCCAAAAAAGGCCTTGAAGAGTATGGTGACATCTTAAGCTTAATATGGACATGGTAAAGTAAGATTGTCATCCACCATCCTGAAAACCATGACCGTAGGTTTACCAAAAAAGGCCGCATATACTATATATATATATATATATATATATATATATATATATATGTATATATAAAAGAGTATACTCATGACCGTAGGTTTAAGAATCTAATGTAGGTTACAAAAGATATAAAGGTCAATAGACCTGGCAATTTTTGGCCGTACTTGCGGGTCTACCCAGGCCCGTTACGAAATTGCGGGTACAGGTAGCCAAATATGCTACCCGTTGACATTTGACCGGTACCCGGACCGTTTTTCTGGTTCGGTTCGGTCCGGTTCGAGTAACGGGTAACCCGGATTTACCCGTTTTTGGAGCTATATATAGTAATTTGCCCTAGTTAGGTTTCACTTCAAAATTCTACTCCTTCACACTTCTCTCACTTCTTAGACTTTCTCATCGCCGCCCCCTCTTCTGCCGCCACCGATAACACTGAGGACCAGCCTATAACTTCTCCGTCTGCCTCCACCGATCTCCGGCTCTCCTTCTATCCCGCACGGGCTAACGGCTTCACAGTTTCCCCGACGGTCATAGATCGGAGATGATCTTTCACCGACAATTACAGATCGACGACGATCTCTCACTCGTGGTCGCAGATCGACAACGATCTCTCAAGTCTCATCCACGGTCACGGCATTTTACAGAATTTGTTACACGTTCGAACATTGAATACTAGGAAAGGTAAGATTGTTTGTCCTGATATGCTTTACTCCAATTGTCCCAAAAGGATTGCAATTCTAATCTCTTCTGTTTCATAGGAGTTGTAATAAATCCATGCATTGACTACAAGGGCAAACATTAAATGGGTAAATTGTTTTATTGAATTAGCCACCCTTGGATTATGGATTGAATATGCCGTGGATATTGATAACTCGGTTTAGTATTTGACTTGCAGACACAAATTGAAGTTAACGACTGTGAAGTTGAAGACTCAGTTTTGATTTGAAGACTTTGAAGAGAAGTTGACGGATATTGAGGAATTAGTCCTTAAATTGTATAATTGTATTTTTTAATTTTATGAGGTTGAATGTTGGTTAAGACTTTAAGAGTAATTGTTTGATGCTAGAGTACTATTTGGAGTAGTAAATAATATTTTTTTGTTTGTTATTTGTTTATCTTCATGGTTTAAGTCTTAGATTTAATAATTTTTCTTCAAATAAAAATACCTGTAACAACTAATTGTAATCTGCTGGTCAAAAGGAAGACAAGAAAATATGTCCAAGTCTAAAAAATAAACAAGGAAATATTGCATTAAAAAAATAAAAGATGACCCGTTTACCCCCGGATTTACCCGGATCATCCGGGTAGGGTATGGGTATAGCAAATGGTTACCCGAAAAAAACCGGATAAATATTACCCGGACCGATTTTACCCGGACCCGACCGGATTTTACCCGTACCCGGTGGGTCGACCCGTTTGTCAGGTCTAATGGTCAATTATAAGCCAATCAAATGTATTGAAATGATTTTATTGAAAACATTATGATGAGGTATTAAGGCCATCATAAGGCATAATGAGGCACTTTAACCACAATGATGGACCAGCAAAGTGAGGGTATTAAACAATAATTATGTAGCCTTTATGGTAAAGGCTTAATTACGGAGGTCATAAGACCAAACAATAAATTCTTAGAATAGGTACTACAGGCTTATAGACATCCCAATGAGTAACTGCATCAACAGTGTAAGATGGAGGCATCAACTTGATTTGAATCCATGATATCATAGGCATCAATTCGAACCTTACCTTTATTTCAAGGATAAAATATGAGTTACAAAAAGAGAAAGGAATCGTAGATCTAGGCTAGATCTAGCTGGCGTTGGTGAGAGCGGCCGACCGCCGTTCGTGACTGGTAACTGAGGCCCCGTGACGGCCGTGACCGGTGACTGAGGTGCCAAAAGTGACTGTGACTGTGAGCATCACTTCGTCCGATTTGGTACTTTGTTTGGCTCGTAGATCTAGGCTAGATCTGGCTGGAGTTAGACTTGGTGAGGGCCTTCGACCATCATCCGTGACCGGTGAGTCGGTGCCTGTGAGATACGGTGAGAGGTTGACAGTCTTGAACTGAGGAAGAGAGAGAGAGAGAGAGAGAATGTGCGAGTGAAAAAAAACTATATGTATATTTTTTTTCAAAATCTGAGGGGGTACATTAGCCACCCCTCGTACAAGCGTGGCTCTGCCCCTGCCAACCACACACCAAAAGCTGAACCTAAAAAGGCACCGAGTTAGGGGGAAAGGGGATGACTAAGCCTTAGCTCGAAACTACAGTCTCTCTACACGACCTCACAAAGAACCAAATGGCACTCAAATGTCGCCTTCGCTGTTGCCGTCTACCACACCCAAAAACACCATCGAGAATAAACATCTGGACCACTAAAGCCTACACCAAATGCTGCCACCATGCTCGCTAGCCAACCACACCCGAACCACTGACTACAACGCCCTGCTAAAAATTTTCTAGTACGTTAATTTATAGTAAATATTTTTTTGAAAATTTTCTTAATATTAGAAAATTTTGGGTAAACTCTGAAAAATACCTAAAGTTGAAGGGGAATTTTGGTAATTTTCCTTTTAGAGTTTATATGTGTGTGTGTGTGTGTGTGTGTGTGTGTGTGTGTGTGTGTGTTAGGGGACAGTTGATTTTTTCGGTAAGTTTCTAGTCTTTTTTTCTCTTGAATCATTCAATGTTTTATGGGAGAAAATTGGGCTGGGATTGTGGTAGCTGTGTGTGCTTTAGTGAGGGGGTGTGTTGGGCAGCCATGTCGCCAAAGGAGATGGCTGTGGTGAGTGTAATAAGGGTAGTTCAAGCAAGTCACGGCCATGCTTGTTGTGGCTCTGTGTGTGTGTGTGTGTGTGTGTGTGTGTGTGTGTTTAAGGGACAAGAAGGGTGGATGTGGGGTGAAGGCTGCTGTGAGAAGGGGGTGCCTGTTATGCAAAGAGTGTATGTTTGTGTGATGCGTGAGAGGTGTTTTGTGGGAGTGCTAAGGCAGCTGAGAGAGAGCCTTATGTGTGTGTTTCTATGTGTTGTGTGTGTGCGTCTAAGAAAAAGAAAGAGAAATTAGGGGGAGTACTACCATGGGGCAGCTTGCGTGCATGTACTATTTTGTGTGTATGTGTGTGCGCGCACATGTGTTGTGTGCTGTTGTGTGTGTGTGTGTGTGTTGTGTGTTTTTATGTGTGTATACGAAGGTGTGTGTGTGAGAGAGAGGACTGCTGTGATGGCAGTCTGTGCAGGTATTTGTGTGTATATGTGTGCGCGCGAGTGTGTATTTGTGTGGTTGTTATAATGTGTTTTTGTATATATGTGTGTGTGTCATGACTATAACGTGCATATGTGTAGTGGGTAGAATATGGGGCGTTGCAGAGAAGGGAAAGAAGAACGAAAAAGTGGGTTTTGTGAGTCTGTTTAATTAGTGGTACCTTATGCTTACATAGATGTATCAGGGGTTCGCGTTATGTTCGGCGCGTACGTTGGGTAGTGCACTGTGATCATTAGCACGTTCAATTTTATAGTAGGGTATTTTAGGCTAAGTTAGAATTTTTGGCAAAATTTTATAATTTTCTAAAGTCGTATGTATTTTTAATATTTTCTGTAAATTCAAAATTTGTAAAATTTGTTTGGAGTCTTTTTAAAGTCCATGATAAATTCTGAAAAAATAATATTAAGGTTTTTATAGTATAAAGAAGTCACAATTTCAGTGTAATAACTTTTAGAGTTGATTAGGTATCATTACCGTATCACATTGAATTTAGCAAAATAGATAATTTAAAAATAATTTTAATGCTTTTTAAATTCTAATTTTAGTTTCTATATTATATATATATTTTTGAATCTGTTATAAAATTATGAAACTTTATTTTCAGTTAGAAACAATTATGGCTATTTACGGGCTTTTATTGCATTTAAAGAAATTATTTTTAATTCAAAAATATTTAAAAACATTTGCATATATTTATTTTATATATTGTTTTAAGCCATAAAAATATTTTATGAGAATTTGTTATCAATTTGGAGTATTATTAAGCCTTGAGAAGTGTGTTAGGTTTTCTTGCTAAGTTGGTCGTGCGTGGGACCCTATTCGATTTAGGTTGTGTTGATAGTGTCAGAGTGAACAACATTTAAGAAATTATTATTGGGTTCATAATGTTATGAGGCTAGATTTTGTTCCGATAAGTAATTTACAGTTCTAAGTTAATTCAAAAGATTGCTGATCAAGGTTGTTAGCTTCGTATAGTTTGGATTAAGGTAAGTAATTTCTATATGAAACTCAATTCATCATATTTGACCTCCTATAATTTTATTTTGATTTGTTATCGAATTATTGGATTCCTTTTTCGTTTTGATAAGAGGAATGTGTTATTTGCCTATGAAACCTTACTTTGAGCATTAAACGACTTTTGAAACTCTTATCGATACTCATCATTTTTTTACCCGTCGAGCATTGATTATATGTTGAATTAAAAATTATTGTTCTTATGTATA
This sequence comes from Escallonia herrerae, assembly GCA_033070095.1. Classification (NCBI taxonomy): domain Eukaryota; kingdom Viridiplantae; phylum Streptophyta; class Magnoliopsida; order Escalloniales; family Escalloniaceae; genus Escallonia; species Escallonia herrerae. The sequence goes on along the minus strand of JAVXUP010002347.1, from coordinate 40,139 downwards.
TTGACATGAGATTCCGTATTGGTGTGTATTGGTAGGAGTTAGTATGTATTGGAGGTATTGGTGTGAATTGGTGTGGGCTAGTACTTGATGGACTAGCCAGTGTACATACGCATATGTACTCGGCATCTGTATCTGTTTGTGCATTGCCTATGTGGCATTTGTTAGTTACCCTGTGCTCATCTTCAATACCATCTGATTTTGTTACATTGTATCTGAAGTGATTTCGGGTTCTATCTGATCGAAGAGGGTTGAGTTGATACTCTTCCTTATACTGTCATCGAATTATTTGTATTCGTTTTGAAATTCCTCAAAAATTTATCATCGAATTAAATATGTGAATCTTTTCGTAATTCACTTCTTTTGGTCCTGAGTGACATTACTGAGTTCTCAAAATCTTACCCTCGTTTGTCCTCTTTCTACAGATAGTGTTCACCAATAGATTGCTTATGGATCGATTTTAGCATGAGTGAGAAACTTGAGTAGTTTATCATTATTTTGATTAGTAGAACCCATGTGTGGGAAAACATTGTTGAGGGCTTAAATTTGGTCTTCTTATTTATGAGTATTTATTGTAAAGAGATTGAGGTATTGCACTGATTAAAAGCTCTGACTTTAATTGAAATTAATTTATAGAGAGTATATTTGTGTCATTTAGTGATCGAACGATCGAGTAATTATTTTAACGCTTCAGAAGTTTGGGGTGTTAATACCTTGAATTTTCGAGTCATTACACAGACCCACTTTCAAAACCACCCCAAGACACTCGAGATGGGCAGATCATAGATTGAACATCTTTGCCTACCACTGACCAATGATCAAATCCAGAAAGTGTCGCCAAGCTATCAGACGTGGAATCCGTTCAAAGGGATAAAACAAACAAAAGAAACCTTAGAAAGCTACCACGCCACTAACCATTGATGGAAAGCAGCATTGGCGGCAGAGTTGCGAGGTTGTCGGTGGGGAGAAAGAAAGGATTTTTGGGAGAGAAAAACTAGGGGCAGCTTCCTACCCTTCCTTGGTTATTAACACTCTCTATAATTACTCTCTTGCCACCTAGTTTCATATGTACGACTCCATTAGATATAATTTCATTAAATGTTTCTTTTTCTTCTCGTCAATATTAAAATAGTCTTCCACTGCTAGCATGGTCGTAGAAAGATGCCTAGAACTCTCCTTTAGTAACAAGTATATAGTGGTAATTTTTATGACAACTTCAGCCTATAATTTGTAATGGAACTTTTTTACCGTCACTAAATCAATTTCATTAAGAGTATGTAGTGACCAGTGGCGGAGGGAATGAGGTGGCACAGTGGGCACATGTCTACCTCCACTCTACGGCATGAAATTGTTTTTTTTACTATGAGTCTTGTACTAATAATTTTGTTACTTTCGTGCCCTTTCGAAAAATTTATAGATTTCAAGAAATTTTTCGAAACCGTCGTTCTTTCTCAATATACACAAAAAAATCTTACCAATTAACAATCAAGAAATTCTAACACTTCATACGTCTACTCCTTTTAGGAATTCTTCATTGGTTTCAATAGTAGAGTGCAAGTACAAAAAATAAAAACGCGAATTAAATTTCTCAAGATAACATTGTAAGCTTAATCTTTATTAATTTTGAGCTGAACTCATTAAGATACTTATAAAACCTTGGTGCCCATCTGATACAAGATTTCTGACTTCGCCACTGATAGTGACCATTAGACATCACTAATAAAGAAGTAGCAGATATCTTCTTACAAACCACGTAGGAGCAAAAGATTCTTCTGTCAATTTTCGAGTGTTCATAGCGTAGTCTGTTAAATTCGTTTAGTGGCAGCTTATTTGTCAATTGAAGCACACTGTCTATAATAACTAGTAATCCATATTGTAGTGGTATTGGTCGTGCCTTATACAGGTACAATATTCCCTTAAATCATGTACCAGTTAATATATTTCGTACTAGTTGTACCGACTGGTATAGGTGATACCGGTCGAGAACCAATTCCTTGAAAAGTGTAAAGTTACAAATTTTGTTGGGCAATTTAGTGAATTGACCATATTAAGACTAATTAGGAAAAGGCCTAAGTCTATTCTATTGATCAAAACCTCTGTAGGCTCTTCCTCGCAATAATCATAAAAAATTAGTAAAATCTTTTTTGATAAGTCTTCAATCTTCGTCATAAGTTTCAGTTTTCTTTTACTTTTCCTCTTAACTTTGAATTACTTTTTAGTTAAAGGCTTTCATCAGATTTTTTCACCTATGTGATTAGTGCTTCACAGCGCGTGTGTCGAAGATAACTTATCCTTGAACCCAATGACGTCGTTCTTGAACAAACAACTTATTTCTTTAATAACAATTCGCTAACTAGACAACTAAAAAATGGCAGGAGAAAAACTAGAGGAGATAATTGAATTGGATAAGTTGTCTATTCTGATGCCACTATTTAGGAACAAACATCTTATTCTTAAACAAACGTTCTTGTACAACTTGAAAATGAGGCAATTAAAGCTGTACAAGAACAAACAGCTTATTCTAGGGAAGCTGTGAGGCAAAAAAAAATATGTATTTATATATAATTGATAATATATCCAAGCTAGTAGCGGTACCAATACGTACTGTTTTACGAAGAAAGCCGATACACAATCTACTACGGGATTATTACTATAGTGGTGATTACTTCATACAAGGTGAATCACGAGTTAATTATGATAAATGTTCTTGTCATTGTTAGCAAACACAATATGACATAAATCAGAACACTAGGGCATCAATGGGTACTGAGAGGAAGGGAAACATAAACCAAAGGACTAGGGCACCAATGGATAGTGGGGAGAACATAAACATGGAAAGTGGGACTGAGGGGCCAAGAGAAAGTGGTACTGACAGTGAGTCTAATGATGAATCACATTGCTCAGCTTTGTTTGATAGTGACTATGATGCTAATGAGGATGATAGATTGTTTGAGAGAAATGTTGACATGAATATAGTAGAACAGAGAGTTGGGAATAATAGCAAAGGTAAGGAAAACCCTTAGGGGTTCCTTTTGAAGAGAAAGAGTACGACTCTGATGAGTAGTAGGAACTACCACCATCTAAAACTGAGGGCGAAGGTGAGAACGCAAACAGTAAGGAAAATTTTGGAAAGATAACCCTAAATAAAACATGAGGCAGCCTAGCTTCGAGGTTGGTATGGAGTTTAGAAACATCAAAGTATTCGAAGAGGCTATTAGACAACATTCTATTTTGGAAAGAAAACCAGTGGTATTCACCAAAAATGAATCAGGGAGGGTTAAATCTAAGTGTGCTACAGAAGGATGTGAATGGCAAGTGCATGTATCTAAAATGCAAGGAGACAGTGAGGTTGATTTGATTGTGAGGACTTGTGTGAATCAGCACACCTGTACCAGGATTCACAAGAATAAATATAGTAGTTGGCTTATTTCTAGATACAGTAAAGAATTTAGATTAAATCCTCAAATAAAGTTGGCACTTTAAGGAATACCTTAATAAGTGGTCACCAAATACATGTGCCAATTTGGACAGCTTATAGCAGTAAAAGGAAAGCAGCAACAATGGTCGAGAGTAATATAGTGCAACAATTTGGACCATTGGAATTTTACATTGATGAAATTAAAAGAAGTAATCCTGACACTATTGTAGATCTACAATATGATCCAATTGACTTAAGGCAGGTAGTTCAGGTTTCAAAGGATTCATATTTGTCTCGGTGCATTATGGGAAGGGTTCAAGGCTGGCTAAGAAAATTGATAGGGCTAGATGGGTGCTTTTTGAAAGGTCGCACTGGTGGTCAGCTTTTGACTACAGATAGCATTGATCCTAACAACCAAATGTTTTCCAATGGCATATGCTATTGTTGAGACTGAAAACAGAGACTCTTGAGGTTAGTTTGTTCAGCTTTTTGATGATGATTTAGGGATATAAAACAGTTTGACTTGGAAATTTTTGTTTGACGAGCAAAAAGGGTTGGTTGAAAGATTAGAGCCATTTTTTCCTTGTATTGAGCACAGGTTTCGTGCAATGCATTTATATGCAAACTTTAAGGTAGCAAGGTTTACTGGGATTGCTTTGAGCGATACTTTGTTTGCTGCAGCGAAGGCAACTAATGTGGGGAGATGGCAACAGAGGATGGAAGAAATGGTTGAAAGAGATAAGGAAGCAGTGACTTGTCTTGATGATAAGCCACCTACAGAATAGTCTAGGTCACATTTTAGTACACAGGTTAAGTGTGATGTTCTTTTGAATAACTACTGTGAGAGCTTCAATGCAATGATAAATGAAGCAAGGGATAAATTAATCATCGCTTATCTTGAAACTATAAGAAATAATTTAATAACTAGGATGAAGTTTTCAAGGCAATAAGCTGAGGAAAAGAATGGTGAAATTTTTTCTGGAAGGAGACATGCCAAGATAATAAGGAAGACCTCCACCACAGGGAGACATGCCAACAGAGGAAGGTAGAGTTCCACCACAGGGAGACTTGCCAATAGGTAGAACGCCACTACAAGAAGACATGCTAACAAAGGAAGGCAGAGCTCCAAGGTAGCAAAGACACCAGTATGTAAGCACGTAACAGTGTACGACTTTAACATAGACCTGGCAAACGAGTATACCCGCCGGGTACGGGTAAAACCCGATCAGGTCTGGGTAAAAACAGATCCAGTATATTTTTTTAGGTTTTTTCCGGGTAAACTATTCCTGGATCCGTACCTTATCCATGCGAGTAGGGCATCATCCGCGGGTAAAAAATTAGTTTTACATTTTTTAAACAAATATTCCATCCTTTTTTTCTCTTCTTCTTCTTCTTCATTCTTTTATTACACAAACATCCATTAAACAACAATCACACAAGATTGAAAATCAAGATTGATCTTATTTAAATAAACAAAATAAAGTTCAAGATCATAAGATCTGGTCGGCGACTGCCAACAGTAGGAGATCCATTACACAAGAATCACAAGTCTACACAACATAAGATTGGAAATCAAGATTAGGCTTCTGGAATAAACAAAATAAAATAAGAAAAAAGTTCAAGCTCAGTAGATCTGGTCGATGAAAGTAAACAGTAGATCTGGTGAGCGACGACAGAGTGGCAAACCACGACGGAGGACGGAACGACGATCTGGTGCCTCTGTGGTTGATCATTTATTCAAACGGCGGTGGTTGTGGTGATGGATTGATGATGGTGGTAGATCCGTGAGAATGAGGGGTAAGATGGAGTGAGGGGTGGAGGTAGATCTCGAGTGAGGGGTGGCGGCGACGACAGAGTAAGTGAGAAGAGGGTCTGAGAAGTAAAGAAGAAAATATGAAACTGAAGGATTAGGACACCAATGGTCCTTTATATATATACTTTGAAAAATGGGTAAACCGGGTAACCCGCCACCCGACGTAGATCGACCTAAAAATTACGGTTCAGTTCGGGTACGGTCTATTTTCAACGGGTAATACTTAATTTCCTGGTCTACTTTAACATATCAATATGTATATTTACTTGTATGTATCTTTGTGCAGCCTAGAAGGCAAAAAAATGCATCTCAACCAAGCCAGGGTGTTACAAGCTCAACTGTAACAGAACGGATACCAGCAGGGTTTATGCCAACTCCACAGTCAAGATCCCAAATATTATCATGACCTATACCAAGCATGGTAAAGCCACCACCATCATCAGGCCAAGGGATTCCATGCATAATGAAAAGGGGTAAGAAGTATGTTACTTGGGTCAAACTTGAAGGATGCAGCTATTGGAATGGGCTCAAACACAGGCAAGTCCAAAAACCAAGGCGGCCAAAGCAAAAGGAAAGAGAAGACAATTGTTAAAGGACAATCAAATGCAATTGCCAAGGAAGGACAAAGCCAAGGGAAGGAGAAGATAAGTTCAAAAGACAACCAAAGCCAATTGTAAAGGAAGGTTAAAGCCAAGGGAAAGGGACTCAATCTCAAAGACAAACCAATGATGATGGAGGACAAAGAAATACAAGATCAAGAGCAGCTGCAAGGAGTCACGATGAGGACAAACAAAGCCTAGTGCGATGGGCAAGAGAAAGAAGAAGTGTTAGGATGTCAATGTAAAGAACTCACTCTTTGTTTTTGTTCAAAATGTAGGTATGTTGGCTGGTTTCTAGAAGATAGTAAATACATTGATAGCTGGATGGTTCTTGAAAGATAGTACATACATTGAAAGATAGTGCATACATTGATGTTGTTGATAGTGGATGTAATTGAAGTGGATGATGATGAATCATTGTTTTTGGATATTAGGTGTAATTGAAATGGATGATGATGAATCATTGTAATGCATTTGTTGTGATTCCAATGACAATGAATTGTGAAATATGTTGACATGATGAATAAGATTTTTTGCATTTGTTGTGAATCTGATGATGATTTGAAGGTTGCACTGTGTTTTGTTGCTATTGGAAGCTCTGCTTTAGCAAAGCTTTTACAGAAAAATGATTTGTTACATTTACAGTTCGGTGCTTAGGGGAAAGATTTGTCTAGAACTAACAAAGTACAGGGGAAATGTTTGTTCCCAAAACACAATGTATAGGGGAAGCTTTTGTCAAGTAATGTCAAAGTACAAGGGACAGAGTTGCAAAACAATGGGAATCTTGATTCACTTTAGTTCATTCATTCCGCACATAATTAAAACATTACATACCTTCCTAATTCAGTACATTCCTAATAGTTTTCACAAGTTGTCCTCATCTTTACCTTCAGTGTTGCTTACTCCCTTTATCCCATCATCAAAATCACACAATAATACAAGCATAATCAAGAGAAGCAACACCTATCTATTAATTGTAGTAATATTCCAAAATCTCTCCCTTGACCTGTTAATTGTAACAGGAGGTCACACTAAGCAAAAAAAATCCCACACCTACCAACATGTGAGGAACAATTGGAGATTGTCTTATTTTCAGATTATGAAACGGGAAGAACAAATTAACCCACAAAACCGACATGGTTTTTGCAAGTCCAAAATCTTCGGCTCGGATTTTGGTCTGTTCACGAAGTCTTTGTGACCGCTCTCTCACCATATTGACAGTATACATGAGCCATGAGTAGGGATTTTTTCAACTCCTTTTTTATTAAAACCCCTAGATCCAAATATACACGGATACTGGAAATTTTTTTGAGAGAAAGAGGTTGTGAGAGTTAGATGGAAAAAAGGGTAAGGATGGACAATACCTATGCCAAAATGGCATGTGCACAGCAGATGTGGACTTTTGATTTTGAACGGTCATCTAAATTTAAACTCGTTTGCAATGCTTTTGTCAAGTTCAAGATATATTATTACAAAAGTTACAAACACAGAGAGCAAGTTGCAAAAACTTGTAAGCACTGTAATTGGGCGCGCGGGCGCTGTGCTTGACGGGCGCATGGGCGCGAGACTTGAAGAACTTGTGAGGGCTCATGGGCGCATGTTGGAAGGGCTCAGGGGCGCTGAGCTGGATGGGCGCAGGGGCGCTGTGCTAGGCGGGTGCAAGGGGCAGCCTGTGACATTCTCCCCCACTAGAGCTGTTAACGCCCTCGTCAATTTCTGCATGTGGTGGGCTTCAATCTTGTCGGCATAGGCTGATAAATCTGCTGCTCATTCCCAAGTGTTTTCTTCATCCATATGTCCCTGCCACTTGACTAGGTACTCCTGATGGCGCTTGCGGGAAGCTATAATCACTCTATCATTCAAAATAGCTTTGGCAACTCGCTTTCCTGCTGCTTTGGGTTTGAGTCCTTGTCTCCTGATTTGGCCCCTAGAGGGGTCGGCTATGTCTTCATAGAATGGCTTCAACATACTGACGTGAAAGACAGGATGGAGCTGGTGGCTCCACCAATGAGGCGGATCAACTTTGTAAGCCATCTTGCTTATCTTCTTCACTATAGTCAGGGGTCCCTCATATTTCTGCAAAAGACGAGAGTCTCTTCCCCTTAGAAATTTGAGATCTTGTGGCAGTAGCTTAACCATAACTTTTTCTCCCACGTTAAACTCTTGAGATCTCCTGTTTTTGTCAGCATGTTTCTTCATTCTTCTGGCTGCTTTCTCAAGGTAGGAGTGAGCTAGATCTATATTCTGCCTCCATTCTTCGCTAAAGCTTATGGCCTTTGGAGATTTTTTGGCATTGAGGACGTTTACCGTGTGGGGTAGTAATGGTTGTTGTTAATTTACAATCTCAAAAGCACTCTTCCCTGTCGAAGAGATTTTGCGTGAGTTGAAACACAGCTGGGCAACATCCAGTAGTTTGACCCAATTTTTCTGTGTTGCACTGACAAAATGGCGGAGGTACTCTTCTAACATGGAATTGAATCGCTCCGTCTGACCGTCTGATTCTAAATGATAACTTGAACTCATCAAAAGTTGGGATCCGAATAACTTAAAGAGTTCAGCCAAAAGTTTCCAGTGAAGCGGGAGTCCCGATCACTGACAATGTCTTGAGGCATGCCCCAATAATTCACCACATACTTAAAGAAAAGTTGTGCTGTGTCTTCGGCTGAGCAATACTTGGGTGTTGCGATAAAGCTTGCATACTTGCTAAACCGATCAATGACAACAAGAATTGTGCCTAAGTCTTCAACCTTCGGCAGACTAGTGATGAAATCCAATGACACACTCTTCCACGGTCTCTTGGGGACCGACAGCGGTTGTAGTAACCCTGCTTTCTTCTTACGCTCCACCTTGTCCTGCTGACAAGTAAGGCATATCTTCACATACTCTTGCACTTCATCCCCCATTTGGGGCCAGTAGTAACCTTGTTAAAGGAGAGCTAATGTTCTTTCTCCTCCGGCATGGCCTGCCCAAAGGGTGTCATGACATTCTCGAATCAATGTTCATCTTAGATCATCGACTCGGGGAATGTATACCCATCTTCCTTTGGTCATCAGCAAACCATCTTCTTGCCAAAACTGTTGAGTTTTACCACTCTCAATCAGTTTCAACAGTTGTTGGGCAATCGGATCCCTGGTAAGGGCCTTCCTGATCTTTTTTTCGATGTTGATGGCAACTCGGTTGTCTGCTCTAACAATGGCATTCATGGCCATCAATGCTACCTGATCTAGTTCGGCTCTCCTGCTGAGGGCGTCGGCTACGCTGTTGGTTGAGCCTGCCCTGTACTCAAGCATGAAGTTGAATTCAGCCAAAAGTTCCTGCCACCTGGCCTGTTTCGAGGAGAGCTTAGATTGACTCAAGAAGTGGCTCACTGCAGTGTTGTCTGTCCGCACTATGAAGCTAGAACCAAGCAGGTAGTGCCTCCAAACTCTGAGACAATGCACTACCGCGAGCAACTCTTTCTCATGAGTGGTGTGGCGACATTCTGCTTCGTTGAGCTTCCTTGTCACGACCCAAACCCATGGGTAGGCCTGCGAGTTAGATCTGTGACCGGCCGCAGACCCAATGGACTCCAACTGAGGGCTCTGCCAGGCCTTACTCGCTAAAACCAACATATGCCGCAGCGGAAATTAAAACTTCTACAGCTTAAATTACATTTTCATACTTGTATACAACACTTATGCTAACACTCATCATAACACTGATTTGTTAAAAACTAAACTAACCCAACATTCTAAATCTTTAGCGACTCAACCAATACAGTCTCCGGAGCTCAGTGCCAAATTGTTCCTTCCTATGCTCGTCACCATCACCTTACTTTCAAACCTGAAATGATAAGTAAGGGATGAGCTTCCACGTGCTCAACAAGTAACCAATGATTCAATTAGCTGGACCATAGCATGTCAGAAAATAACTCACTTATATTATAGCATCATTAAGATATCTAAAAATCATAGATTTGATAATCATCAGATAAAACAAAATAGAGTTCATTAAACCAAAAACTGAAGTATAAAATCATTAGCGCAAAACTCATGACAACCAGTTCGATTCCAACATTAGCTCAAACGATATGCTGCGGTCAGCGTACAGGCTCCACTGACTAGGGCCCGAAATCCCTCCTCCATCCGGGATAAAATTCTGTGGACGCATGGGCGAACCACGAGCAACAGTACTATGCATCAACGTACAAGCCCCGTTGACCAGGGCCCGAAATCTAACTTTCTCCCATGGATATAGGGCACAGCAATCGAGTAAACCAAAAACCCCTTTTGGGTTCATCGTGAACAAAATCACTCATCAATTGATTCTCAACCATCCTCACATCCTTTCAATAATCATCAACATGTTCAATATTCACAATAACGTCAATACAATACATTTCAAATCCGAGTTCCATTTCAGTTTCTAGGCAAAACATCATTTACATGCTGGTCTGATTTTTCTTTGACGAGAATAAAACACTAAAACCTTTTTGGTAATTTAAGCCAGAGCAGTTAAACGTACTTAAAACGATCAAAACTGAAAAACACTACATTTTTAACAGTAGATAAACATATACGTTGTATATAAAAACACTAATTGAATCAAAGGGTCACTTACCTGACGCTACGCATTTCCCACATCAAAGTCTCTGGAGCGACAATCTCGCTGCTACATCTTGCTAAAAGAACGGTTAGGGCCATTCTTTTTTTATTTCCATGTTCCCAGCTTTACTATGACATGAAGGCATCATTGATGATTCCTGTTGGTTATTTCCTCAAACAATTCCGACGCCGCATCTGACCGCCCGCCACATAACCCTTCCAAAATCGTGCCCAGTTCACCATACCATTCTCGGCATTTCATCACCGCTGTCGAGCCTCTCTCAACTAACTTGATGTCACCAACCCATCGAGCATGCCCTATTGCTACAATATACACAACCGCAGTCCTCATTCAATAGTGTCCAACATGCACCCCTGTTACACCTTATCGTTCAGCCACAACCACGCCTACACAATATACGCACTTGCCTAAACACATGAAACACGTACACCTATCGGTTTAAGCACACAACCCACCCAGATACCAGAATTATACAGTCATACACAGACAGCTACTCCATCCCAATATAATTGCCACACCCAATAACTTCCCTCATCAATCAACAGGGTCCTAAATTCTATCGACCACCGCCATATACACTCCACCACGGTTGCCCCAATCCGGTCACCTCGAGCACCACCGCTAAACCACAACCATTAACAACAACAATATTGAACTCGTACCGTCGAACCCCCGTTTCATAATCAATACCACCAAAACCCAACATACCCGCTGCTGGCGTCCACAACCAATCTACCATTACAGATGCCACTTTCCAACAACCCACAACCATTTGACCACCATGATTGTTACTATTCTACACACGAAGTCAACTTCACACTACACTCCACACTATGCACACAATATTATTGTACCCTGTTACCCACTGACACACTCTATATGTACACATTGTACATACTACATATTCACGCACATTGTTGTACAACCATATATATTCCATCCACACATACTCACCCACACCCCCAAACGTACACAACCGTACCTCTCACGCCAAACACACCTACATAATAATGCCTGACAAGCACCCATGTTACATTCATCGCCCAACCACAACCACCTTCTAATAACCCCATAACTAGTCCGCCACCATCATAGTTATTGCTCTAAACCTAAAAACAAACTCCATATCACATTCCTCATGTGCACCCAGACAAATTTCACCCCAATACACACGCTCGTCTGACAATAACCACACCTATACTCCTGCCAAACACACACAACGTACACCCCGGAGCTGTGCACATCTAACCCAACTACAGTCAATGTACACACTGTCGTTAAAAATCACAACACCACCAGACCCCCCCTTCACAAACAATTTCACAAAACCAATGGCCGTCTTTTTATCTCAATCAGAGTTATGGTTGACCGATGATGGTACCGTGCTGTTCCATCAAAGTGCGCCACAGTGGTGGTGATTTCAGGTGGTTGGCATCAGTACGTTCAAGGATAAGGCAACAATAGCGATGGGCGGTGACGACAGGTGTCATTTACGGTGATGGCAGCAACACCATGGTCATGGCACGGTGGTCGTGGAGATGTTGTGCAGGGGTGTTCAGTGTAGGTCCTGCCCGAGTTAATCACCGGCGGTGATAGATGAAGGTCGACGATTGCCATTTTGGTTCGCCGTCGAAGTGAGGACGCTGATTAGAGATCGTGGTGGACAAGGCTCGGTGAACGGAGGAAGAAAGCTGACGGCTGGCCGAGGGTCATCCTTTGGCGTCTATCGGGATCTTGGTTGATCGGTGAAGGTGTGCCGTGCGGTGGTGGAAGCGACACGGTGGTTCTGCCGGGCAGTTGCGGTGGCATTGGGCGATGCGCTCGGTGAAGAGGCGACTGGAGTTGCTCATCGGCGATGAGCCGCTGTGATCTAGAAGAGGCATGGGCCGGCGATGGGACTACCGGTGACAGCGTATATGGCCGAAAGTTGAGGAGATCGAAGATGGCGCCGGTGATGGCGATCCACAACGGTTGATGGTGGCGATTGATCGAAGCTTCAAGAGGGTCGCGAGTGCTGAGTAGTAGTGTTCGGTGGACGCGACCGAAGTTGGCCGTCCGTGATCGCGAGTTGCCGGCGATGGGGTGCAGAGGCGCGCCGCCCGTTCCTAAGGCCGTCTGCCGCTCTCATATTTCTTTCTTCCTGGTTTCTCTTTCTCTTTTTGTTCTTTGTTCTTTTTTTTTCATTTCTCTCCCTATTTTCTGTTGTTTAGCTTATTTATAAAAATGCTTTCTTTTAAATCTTTTCCAAAATCTCCTCCTTTTTGTTTATCCCCAAACCACTCTTTATCTTATCAAAATCCCACATTTTTCTCCATAGCTCTATGTCTCTCTCTCTTTAAAATAATCAATTAAGATCTATACCTTTACACAATAACCCTAATTAATTATAACCTCTCCAGAGTCACGGGCTAAAGATTCAATTAATACCGCTCGCAAGATCTTAACTGAAGGTCTAAATTCGTCTTACTTACAACAACTGTCGCTAAGTAATAATAACCTCGTAAACCTAGGTTCGGGGCATCACATTCCTACTCTCATATGCCACCGGGTGGCATTCCTGCATAAGAACCCCTCCTAGTGCAAAGTCAGAAGCATCTGTATGAACTTCAAAGGACTTCGACACATCAGGGAGAGCAAGTACTGGATCTTCAGACATAGCTCGCTTCATAGCTGAGAAGGCCGATTGACACTCCTTGGACCATTCCCAAACTTTGCTCTTCTTCAAAAGTTCGGTTAGGGGATGGGCCATTCTCGAATAATCTCGGACAAACTTCCTATAATAGTTGGTTAATCCAAGGAAATATCTCAGTTCTGAAACATTAGTTAGCGGCCGCCACTCCTGTATCACTTGAACTTTAGCTGAGTCCATCCTTATCTGACCCTGTTCTATCACATGGCCCAAGAATTTAATCTTGGTCTGGGCAAAAATGCATTTTGACAGCTTCACGTATAGCTCGTGCTCCCTCAGTCGGGTAAGCACCTTCCTCAAGTGCTTCAGATGCTTGTCCAAGCTGGAACTGTAGATCACAATATCATCTAGATACACCACTACAAAATCGTCAATGTAGTCCCGCAAAACCCGATTCATCAAGGTGCAAAATGTGGCTGGGGCGTTGGTCAAGCCGAACGGCATGACCAGGAACTCATACGCACCGTATCTGGTGACACAAGTTGTCTTTGCTTCGTCACCTTCGGCGATTCGGACCTGCCAATACCCAGACTTCAAGTTTAACTTGGTAAACACTCTCGCCCTACTAAGCTGATCAAAATAGTCGGCGACTAAAGGAATAGGATACTTGTTCCGAATAGTCACCTTGTTTAGCGCCCTGTAGTCCACACACATCCGCAAGGAACCATCTTGTTTCTTCTGGAAGAGGACTGGTGCACCGTAAGGCGACTTTACTGGAGTGATCAAACCCGCGTCTAGCAGCTCCGTCAATTGTTTTCTGAGTTCAGCAAGTTCTGGTTGTGACATCCGATACGGAGCTCGGGCGGGTGGCTTAGTGCCTAGCACGAGCTCGATCTCATGGTCAATTTCCCTCCTAGGTGGCAATTTCTTCGGCAATTCATCAGGCATCACATCTTCAAAGTCGTTTAATATCACTGTAACTTCTTTGGGTAATGGTCCCGATACTTCTTCAATTTCGTCCCACCGTAGCATGGCAAGGTAGGTTGTTTCATCCCGTTTTAATCCCTTTTTCAACTGGAGGGCTGAGATAGAACGCTATCCCGCCCTAGGAGATATAGTCAGGATGACACACGGTTTACTCCCAAGCATGGCCAGCGAGTTGGTGCATGGCATCACTGTGGTCTTCGTGTCACGCAGAAACTTCAACCCAAGGATCAGTTTAAAGTCGTCCATGATGACTACTGAAAAGTTAGTCCTTCCTTCGTATGGGCCAATCTTGATCAAAACAGATCTCGTTATCCCCGCTACTGGCTGTGCGGCAGAATTGATAGCCTTTACCCGTCCGCACCCTTTTTCTAAAGTTAGACCCAATCTTTCCACTTCGGTGCTAGAAATGTAATTATGGGTAGCTCATGTGTCCACCATGGCCCTGATGGCCTTCCCGTTAACCTCAATGTCCACATACATTAAGTCTTTCCCTGGTATATCGCTCTTTTTCTTTGGCGGCATACATGTCTTTAGGCTTTTCCTTAGTCAAGCTCTCTTCAGGGTTCCCAACCTGCGTTGTCACAGCATTACACCACTGAGGAAAAGCCCTGATGGCATCTTCCTCTTCATAATCTTGTACGTTTGTTTACTCCTCTGTTGGTGGATGCCTGGATTGAGAGCCAGATTGTGCCCCACATTGCACCTGCCCAATGTTGTCAAAGAAGGCATTCATCATCTGTCGCTGCGGACAGTTAGCGATCACGTGCAGTCCTTGGCACAAGAACCAACCCCTGAAAGAAGGTTTCTTCACTTCTCCGCTGGTGCTAGCGTCGGGCTTGGCTTTGAACCCAACTCCACTCTTCTGTTGGGTAGAAGAGTTTGACGCCTAACTGCTTTTACTGCCCCAACTTTGGTTTGGTGCTTGACCCCCTGGCTTCTTGCCACCAATACTTCTACTTGGATTTCCTCTCTGAGGGGGTCTCTGTGGCTCGGAGTTATAATCTGAAAGGCTCTCAGCAGCGATGATGGCATCGTTAAGGTTGTTCACCCGACGTCTATTAAGCTCGGTGCGAGCCCATGGTTTTAACCCTTCCATGAAGAAGAAGAGTCTGTCGACTGTGGACATGTCGCTGATGTCCAACATCAAGGCAGAGAATGCCTGGCAATACACCCGGACCAAACCGGTGTGCTTGCATTCCAACAATACTTTCCTCACGTTGAATGCGGTGTTCTCTGGGAAAAACTGGCTCTTTAGCTCTCGCTTGAGCATATCCTATGTGTTTATGACGCAAGACCCATCTTCGATCTTTGCGTACTTCTTCTGCCACCATAACTTGGCATCTCCAACCAAGTACATGGTAGCCATCGACACCTTCGTCGCTTCCGAGTCTACTCTGATGGCTCGAAAGTATTGTTCTATATCGAAAAGGAAGTTTTCTACTTCCTTGGCGTCACGGGCTCCCCCGTAACTCTTGGGCTCTGGCACTCGGGGCCTCGACGAGTGGTCTGCACCCCTTACGGGTGTGTTAACCATTGCGCGACTAAGAAGCTCCACTCGATCCTGGAGCTCTTGAAATTTAGACTCCCAATCTATACCTTCAACATGTCGTGCATGGTGTTCCACTCGATCCTGAAGCTCCTGAAACCTGCCATCCCACTCCATGTTCTCAGCATATCGGGCATTATCAGTGGCTTTAAGATTCACTTGCAACGCGTCAAGGCAAAAGGAGAATTGTTTCAGGATGCCTGGAGCATCCAGGTCGCTCTTGATCATGTCCCGTATCTGTGCTTCCAAAGCATCGATTCTCTCTTTCGTGTTGGCCATAGTTTTTCTCAACAAACTATCCCACAATATTTTCTTAGATGAAGCCACGGTCCCTTGGGCAACCTGGCTCTGATACCACCTGACACACGGTGGCCCTTGATGGCACAAAGGAAACCGTGTGTGGCACTCGACTTGCCACTTGCAAGAAGAGTCCGCCAACAAATCCCAACAATCTACAGCAAGCAGTGCATCAACATTGCATAAAACAGTGCACAAAGAAGTAGATTTCAACACGAGGGCAAAATGGTCTCAAACATTCTCATTATTTCAACAACATCATTACAACTTACAGAAGGCTTTGTTTGCATCCACAGTGTGCAATCTAGCTAGACAGGCAAGCTAAAACAAAGCAAGGGACTCTCGGGTATGGGTGTGCATGACTCCCATATAGTACCATTAGGAGAAAAAACTAAAATGACAGTCGTAGACGTAACTATGTGCGAGGAGTCATAGTGCCCCTTTTTAAAGAAATACAACTCGGAATGACTTGAAATTTTACAGGGAAACTTAAATATATACAAGGGTGGTCTCCACCAAAATTGAGCAAAAACGCACGCCTGGATCTTCAGATATTCACTGTTGGCTTTTGGCGTGCGCGGGCACTGCAATTGGGCGCGCGGGCGCTGTGCTTGACGGGCGCATGGGCGCGAGACTTGAAGAACTTGTAAAGGCGCATGGGAGCATGTTGGAAGGGCGCGGGGGCGCTGAGCTGGATGGGCGTGGGGGCGCTGTGCTAGGCGGATGCAAGGGGCAGCCCGTGACACATTGTGATGCAGTAAATGGAATATGCGCATGGCTGATGTTGTGAAATGACTTCTTGATCTCTACCGTATTTATTGTTATTTCTCTAAGTCATGCCGTTGGGTACACCACTGGAAAATGAAAGGTGATGGTCAGTGTGTGTCTAATACTTCATTTATTTGTGCTATTGCGCTTCCACGGTAGCAAGAAACGATCAATCACTATTGTTTGATCTTTTTAATGGAACTAGTGTAATTTGCTTGGGAGTTGATGCACTGAATTCTCTAATAAGGCGTACGAATGAATGTTTGTTCCAGCACTTGAACGTCATTTCATGATAATCAGGAGAATGAAAGTAACAATTGGATAAAACCCCACTTAATCCGTAATTCCGTAGTCCAGCACTCTCTTAAACCATTTGCACCCTCTTATTTTTTGGATATTCTCAAAGCAACGCCAGTGGATTCAATTTTGTTTACATCTGTGTGCAATGCACAAATTGTGGGACTGTGATTTATGATAATTAGATTAGATTTTGTTGGACTGGATTTGGGTGGGGTGGGCCAACCCAAGGCAATACTGCAACGCCAAGGCAACGCGCAAGGAACAGTAGCCATGATGACCAGACTATAAAAAAATACTCTGGAGACGGGCTGGTTCCTTACATAGATCTATGGGGTGATAGAAGAGGAAAGCCTGGCTGTTGGATTAAAAGGTGGATTGGCGTAAGGTTGAGCCTAGGTCACAAAACTTAAAGTTTCCAAAAGATACTTATAGCAAACTTGTTACGATGCTAAACAATTATATTAAGTGTTCTGGTCTCGTCAGAAAATCTCTTTTATATGGTTGGTAATATATTTTCAACGATAGATAATACTGTAGAAAGGCACTGTATAGTGCGAAAATAGACGCTTCTTTTTGTCAATTTACACAAAATAGGGTTAGTGGTTTTGCAAGTTAAAAGTACTAATTACAGCAAAAAACCAAGCCTATATATTGTTAAGGCAATAAATATCACATGACTAAGGCAATAAAGTACTCTGTCTTAAATATCACTTGTCCAATTCTCTTCATTTACTAAGTTTGCTACTCTTTGGCAAACCCTCATGTCTTGGATTCTGCATATGTTCTTGTAGCTTAAATAGCCAGTGTCTTGTTCAGAGGGGAAAAGGGTGAGTGGCAAAAACATCCACCAGGAAAAAGCAAAAGAAAGAGTCTTCATTTGCCAAGCACCCAACAGAAGTTGAACATGCCAGCCTTGGTGAAGGGGAAGGAGTCTCTAGTATAATGTCTTGGAAGGAGATGATTGCAACTGTTTTATTTCGAAGTACTGCTTCCTTACTAAGAAATAAGAATTCAATCATTTTTTTGTTATCCTTGTGATTGTGTATTCATATAAAAGGCTGTGTTACTCTGTCTTGATATTATTGCCAACTGTAATAGAATCGAAGAGAAAGAGTCTCTTCCAGGCACCCAAGACAAGATCTTTTGGGTAGCAAAGGCATGTCTGCACTTTGGCTTGGTAGACTATTTGAGCTTCTCAAGTGTTTTTAGAGCTTGATTCATCCAGTAGTGTCTTTTCATGTTTTAAGGGCTTAACATATTGCTCTGCGTGGCTAGTTTTTCAGGTATGCCAGTTCTGGTCTGTTTCTTCAGTTAGCTTGCTACTGATGTGGCCAGCTTTCTCATCTTATTTAAGAGGGGATTTTGCCAAGAATAGGTTGGTTTATCTGCTTTGATGGGTACGTAAGAGACTATGCATATTATTAACTCCAAAGCCGTTGAATGTCCACGGCAGCCATACACAGGGTCAGGGCAATGTTGTCAAAAGTATCGTCCACTACATAATATAGTCGACGGTATTAAAAAAAATGTAAAAAAGATCTGAACCGTCCACAGATAGTGTGGACGGCCAGATCGCGCGGACAACTTAACCCAAGTTGCCTGCGCGGTCAACGGATCAGCTCCCCCACATATATGTGTGTGTGTGTGTGTGGAGCAGATCCACATCTATACCGGTGGAGATCTCCAACACTGTCTAACCGCAACTAAGAGTAGCGGTTAGCCTTGCCTCCTCTAATTTCTCTGGATCCCTTCGCTATTTAAGATACATTCGATCCGAGTGGAGCCCTAACTGCTACTAAGTATAACGGTTAGTGTACAAAATATTCAATCTGAGTCGTCCACAACCTATAATGGACGGTCAGATCATAGGTGGAGAAATAACTCCACTGGTAGATGTGGATTGGCCCATATGTGTGTGTGTGTGTGTGTGTGGAATATATGAGTTTAAAAGGCAGGACCTATGAAGCACGGGTACGGGTGCGGGTGCGGATACGACACGGGTGCGGATACGCGGATACGGCATTTTTGAAAATTTTAGGATACGGGTGCGGCGGGGATACGGCAAATATTATATATATTTTTATATATATAATATATGATATATAAATATTTTTACTATGTACAACTAGCATTTAAATTCTAAATCAAATACAATACCATTCAACAGTAGTTCAAAACCATCAAAATCAAATACATAATAACCACCACCAAATACATCATATTCATAACAAAAGTAGCAACATAGCATCAAAGTTCAAACTATCAAACAAACAAAGTACTCTATCAAACAAACAAAGTACTCCATCAAAGTTCAAACTATCAAACAAACAGTCACAATAGTCCAAGTAAAAAAATACACTGTCACAGCAAAATCAAAAAAAAAATTGATTTGAGAATTGAGACTATAATTACACAAAAACATTCCACGTTCCACATTGTTCAAGTCTTAGTAGAAAGTAGAAATCAAGAACAAAAAAATATTGAAGACAGTGTGAAATCAAGTCTTCAAAAAATTATTGAAGACAGTGAAGAACAAAATATTGAAGACAGTGGAGACATTAGACATACCTTCGAAGCAAAGCTCGGAGGTGAGTAGGGTGGTCGCGAGTGGTCGCCGAAGGTCCCCGATGGTCGCCGGAGGTCGAGGGAGGTTTTCGGTGGTCGCGGCTGTTCAATAGATCGCCGGTGTCGAGGGAGGTCGCCGGTGTCGAGGGATGTCGCGGCTGCGATCTATCAGACGAGAGATCCGTGTGATTTGGTAAGTATTGGTTTTCACCCCCAAATAAATTAAGTTTTGTGTATCAACCCCCGAAATTATCTTCTGGATATTATGTTTTCAACCCCGAAGTGTCGGATGTATATGACCCCGTTTGAAGCAAAAGGCAGGACATGGTTTACATGCCATTATAATGCAAAGGAGAGCAAATGGTTATATACACAATGTATTGTCTTCTAGCCCGTGTGTGTTGGCTTTCTCGGCAGGTTGTGGGCGTGTGTGCGCGCGCGTGTGTGTGACACATGTGGGTTTTAGCTTTGTGAAATCAGTGAGTTCATATGTGGTTCTTGGATTTAAATATTGCCAGAGATCAAGTTGGAGGATTTGAGATAGATGTCTGCTGCCATGCGTGTGAGTGTTGATACATTTGCACCCAAAAAAAAAAAGTGAGTGTTGATGCATGTGTTTATGAAAGAAAATGGAAAAACTATTGCGGATAAATGGATCAAAACCGTGGTCAAAGGAGGGCTGTGAAGGCAGTTTTAGCGACGAATTGATTTTGTTTAATTTTAAAAATATATATATAGGAGCCATTTTTGAGAAAACTGCAAAAGAGTGACCCTAGCTAACTTTCAGTTCTGTATAGCCCAGTAGTTTTATAAAAAATATATGAATTTGTTTTGGTATTTTTACCATGCATAGCTTATTTTATACTGTTATTGTAATATGTCGGATTAAAAGTTGTATAAAAGCATGTTAAATGATATTAAAAATTCTGGGAAAATTACAGTAGCCTTTTTATACTGAAATATAGTTTCTGTAAAAGTTTGGTAATTTTTGAAGAAAGCTTGGTATTTTTCATAATTTGGGAGCTGTGTTTACTATAAAGAAATTCTGAAAAAAATACGAAGGGGCTGTTTTGGTATAAGATAATAGTTTAGAGACCGGAACATATCATGAGTTAATGACGATAGAATGAAACTAAAAGGTGAAGCGTGAGTTTGTTTTTTGTAGTCGGAATCGGCGTTTGGAATTGATCTACGGCTTTAAGCCAAACAAGTAAGGGGACATATCTTTGGCTCATGCCATCCTAGCGATTGTTTAGAATTATTTCTTCAATTCATTTTCGATTGCCTGTCCGCTTATTCACTCACATGTCCGTTTCTTTTTGATAGCATGATCGGTATGTTGTTATGGAAAAGTTATTTTTCTCTCAAGTATGTTGAAGCAAATTTTTGTTTGAACGTTTTGGCTTCGTCGGTTTGGGCAAATTTTTGTTTTTGGGGTGTTAATTATTATTTTTTGGCCTGACCATAAGCATACAATATATAAGTTGCCCTACTTTTATTTGGCTGGCGTAAGTCAATAGCATACAATATCCCAATTGTATATAAATAATTAAAAGCATGTATATACTCATATGTATAGAGAGCTTATCCTGTAAATGTAGGGCAACTTATATATTGTATATTGCTAGCGCTAGCAAGAGATATTACTGCCAACGCATCTTGGACCGGCCACGGGGTACACATCGGCAGCCAAGATGGCCTTTTTTTATGCACCTGTAAATGTTCGCTCCTGATGGATAGCACAAGGTTACAAAACTACCTTGGCGACAAATTTTTCACACACACATATATGTAAGGCATGCTAAATTGTTGTGGCCAGAAATTTTTGGGGAAAAATAGGGAAGGGTGCCATGTATGGTTATTTTTAGAATTCGAGCTTCTGTTGCAGTGTGAAGGATGTCTGGTCAGTTGGCTTTGCTCCTCTGCGAGATGGTTCAACGACAGAGACTTCATTTACAACAGTTGATAAGTTGGCCTCTTTGCCAACGCCTTAGGAAATGGGTTAATTTTGGGGGTAGGGCTAAACCCATAACCCAAACAAACCACTAAATCCCCACCCTTATCTGATATTGTGTGCGATTTGCATAACTAAACTTCAATGCCAGAACAGAAGGACTCGAATATCCATTTTAGTCTCTCTCTCTCTCCCCCCTTTGCAGCCCTCCTCCCCTAAAATGAAGATCCATTTTTCGCCAGAACTCAAATAAGTAGAAGGCAGTGATGATACTATTTGTACATCATCGCGGAAGGGTTGAGGCATTTCCTTCACCCAATCGGGTTCGTTGGTCTTGATCATTGATTTGATTCCCATGTTTGGTATTGCCAGAAAAAGGCTTGTTCGAGCACCGGATGCACTCACAGTGATCCATTTATCCTGCCCCCTGCCTTATCCTTCATCTCTTCGTTACACGAGGAGCAAGGATTAACTTATAAGACATCATTTTAAAGATGTATAAGGTGAGCTTCTTGAAAGCACACATTCTTTACTACATCAAACACACACGAGGAGCAAGGATTAACATATTATTTCTACTTTATCTCATTCACAACATCAAGCATACATTTCGGCTTTTTGTGGCTCCTACCTTCCTCCTTTTCATAACATAGAGCACGAAGTATCTTTTCGGCAGCGTCTTCAACATTTGATTGAGTGCATTTGCTTTGAAGGCAGGAAAGATGCCCTTAGAGAAAAGTCTAAAATTAGAGGAAAAACTCAATAAGATAAATAGGAGCATTAGCTTAAATAAACAAACTATTAAGAAAGTGTCATCCTCTAGATGGGGCAAAAAATCCTTGATGTAGTAACTACCACCATCTTTTCCCTGCTCAATCCTTCAACTTGTTTCCTTTACTCCATCCAGTGTATGCTCCCACATCATCTTTCTCAAAGCATACACATTAAATGTTGTCATACCCTTCAGGTACTTGAAGGGTTCCAAGGATATATTTGGATCATTTGTGGGAAATCTGTAAACATTAAACATGTAAAGGAGGCAGCGCCTCAGAAAAATTTGTTTTGCTCTCTTTTTCAACGTCGAGCGACAGTGTGAGCAACTTCCTCGTGGGGATACTTTTAGTGCCATCTTTCTTCTTTTTCTTCGTGCTTTAACAACATTCTTGAGGTACTTATTGACAAACTCAGGGTAGTCTCGATGAATTTCTTTGTTAAGTTTAATGTTCCACCTTAGTTGAAAGCCCAGGGCACTTCCTCATCAAGACCGAAACCTATTATTTTCTCCACATCACGAACACATGGAAAATAAATTTTCTGTTTTTTAACGTTAAAGTACTGCCCAAGAAAACATCATCGCTTTAAATATGAACTAATAAATTTTCCATCACAAACTTATTCTTCTCCAAATCACAGTTATTAAGCTTGTACTCAACGACACCATGGCAAATATTTTGTTTCGAAATACGGGAGAACTGACCAAATACCGAATCCTTCTTTATTGTCTCCTTCTTCTTGTCCTCCGATTATGCAAGAAGGCTGTGCAGGTAGGGCTAACTACACCTGGACTGGTAGAGGCAGGTTCCAGCCACTTTCTAATTATCTTTTTTAAAATAACAAGTGCTTCAAGAAATCAGTAGTCTCAAATTAGGGAGCAAGGCACGAAATCGAGTTATGGTGTTTTGCAAATACCTTATTTTGTGTCTTGACCCACTGATCGATCCTGCTGATTTGTCGAAGAACTTATTCTTTTAAATCGGAGAATCGGGAAGATGCCGGAACCACCTCTCTCGATCCAGGTGCAGTCAGCTGTGCCTGCACAATCTTCTTACAAGTCTGAAGGACAAGCAGAAGGACATAGTAAAGAAAGATTCACAGTTTGGTCAGCTCTTGTGTATTCCGAAAAGCTATATTTTTCATGGTGTCATTGAGTACACAATCAAGAACAGTGATTTGGAGAACAATAAGTTTGGATAGGTAATTTATTAGTTTATAACTACATCAAAGGTGTTTATGGGACTATATTTTAAGGTTAACAAACGAAAAAATTTATGTCCCAGCATTCGTGATGGGAAAATCATAGGTTTTTGTCTTGATGAGGTACATAAGTGCTTTGTGCTTCCAACTAAAGTGGAAGATTAAACTTGACGGAGAAATTCATCAAGACTACCTTGAGTTTGTCGTTAAGTACCTGAAGGATTTTGCTGAAGGAGGAAAAAAATATAAAGATGACTTTAAAAGTATTCCTGCAAGAAAGATACTCGAATCGGTTATAGTATCGTTCAACATTGAAAAAGGAAGCAAAATATGTTAAAATATATTTTTTGGGACTTTGCCTCCTTTACATGTTCAACATTTACTTCTTCCCCACCAGTGATCCAAACATATCCTTGTGGCCGTTGAAGTACCTGAAGGATATGATGGCGTTTAATGAGTATGCTTGGAGAAAGATGGTGTGAGAGCATACACTAGATGGGGTAAAGGAAACAAGGAAGAGGATTGAGCAGGGAAAAGGTGGTCGTAGTTACTACATTAAGAGTTGTCTGCTCCTTTTATAGGTGTCATGACACTTTCTTAATAGTTCAGTTATTTAAGCTAATACTTCTATTCGCCTTATTGTGTTTTTCCTCGACAAGCACATGTACTCAATTGAACGCTGCCGAAAGATCCCTCTCATTGTATGTTATGAAAAGGGGGATGGTAGGAGTTACAATAGGCTGAAATGTGTGCTTGATGCTGTGAATGAGGTACAATAGTAGTAATAATAATAGGTTAATCCTTGCTCCTCGTGTGTGTTCTTGATGCAGTAAAGGATAGCGATTTCAAAGATCTTGCCTTGTAAATATCTAAAATATTGTCTAATAGGTTAATCGTTGATCCTCGTGTGACGAAGAGTTGAAGGATAAGGTGAGGGGGGAGGATAACAGGGTTGTAGTGGGTGCATCTAGCGCTTGAGCTGGCCTTTTTCTGACAATGCTGAATATGGGCATCAAATTAGTGATCAAATATCCTTTTCACGGGCAGAGTCCTGGAAGTGTTGAGGCATTTCCTTCACCCAATCAGGTCCATAGGATTTGATCACTGATTTAATGCCCATGTTCAGTATTGCTACAAAAATGCCTGTTCTTGTTCTTGCACCTGATGCACTCAAAGCCAACCCTTTATCCTTCCCCCTCCCGCCTTATCCACCTTCTCTTCGTTACACAAGGAGTAAGGATGAACCTGCAAGACAATATTTTAAATATGCATAAGGTGAGATCCTTGAAATCGCATATTCGTTACTACAACAACCACACACGAGGAGTAAGGATTAACTTTTATGGTACACCAAAGACTACGCATAATATTAGCTCCAAGGGTGTTGAGTGCCCATGCTTCCATACGCAGGTGGGGGTACCTCGAGAAGGGAAAGGCCATTCGAGAGGTTTTGATTTGCTTTGGGAGGTTCATATGCAATTTTCGAAGCATGCATGTCTCTCTCTCATACTAAACTGCATATATTAAATAATGTTAGTTACTATGCATACCTGATTTTGGGTTGTAAGGTGCACGTGGAGTTACAATATTTCAACATCGTTTTAAGTGTGAAAAGTAAGTTGTGCATATATGCTTGGACAACAGCTGTGCTGTATTTTAGTCGGCCTTTGTAGAAGTAAGCTATGAATTGTTTTTTTTGTCTTTTCTTTTCTGAATTTGTTTTTTCTCATTTACATGTGTTTCGAGTTGTTGAACATGATATTTGAGACAACTACAGCCTACTGGTTTTATTTCTTTGATGGGGGACCTTTTGGAGATTGTCCCAGCTGAAGAAGAAAAAAAATATGTGTAATTAGCTGTAAATTTGGAGGAGGACCTATTACGCATTGATGTTTGCTGGCTATCAAAGTATGGAAGGCTGGTTTTGGCTGTGAACATGGGCATGTTTAGACTTTTGATAGCACCAAAAGAAAAATGACTTTATTGGACAGATATAAAGTCCCATAGCCTTAGCCTATCACAAGTCACAACCTATACATAATAATAATAATAATCTTTAAAAGGAAAGCCCTAATTTGGTGGCCCGGCCACTGCTAGCTCCCCTTAAATCCGCGCCTGCAAACTAACAATGGACGATTATTGTTTTCATATTTGCTCGTGATTTACCTTGCATAAGTAATCGCCACTAGTGTGCTTTAGTGGACAAAGAAGCTGCCATTAAACGGCCTTAAAAGACTATGCTATGAACCCCCAAAAATTAAAAGAAAAATCTTTTGCTCCTATATAGTTTGTCAAAAATTATTCGTAATTTTTTAAATAGTGATTGCAATGTACTTTTAGTAATATTTAGTTAGGAACGCTTAAAAAATACCGATAAAAATTATTGTTGAAGATTTCAATTGAAATATCACTAAAAGTATATAAGATTATCAATATCAATACATAGAGAGTTGCATATCAATACAGAGAGTTGCAAGTATTTTTTTCAGTCATGTAGCGGTAAAAAACTATCCAAACTGAGATATTGACGAGGAGGAATCATGAAGTTCCATCTAAAGGAGACAAGACTGAAAATTGGTGACAGGAGAGCAATTATTATACGGAGAGGGAGGAAAAGACAAAATATTTTGACTGTTTGGTGACCATGGACAAATCTGAATTATTATCCTTTTTCAAAATTATTGGCTTAATTTGTTGTCATGCCTTCGTTGGCCAAAGTTCAAATATCATATTAAGTTATCACCACCGTGAATCAAATTAATAGAAGTTCGTGATTCGCGGTGGCCGCACTGCAATGCCCTGCAAGACAACAAAAATTGTATCGAAATTAAGCGAGCGATGCAAGGTTATGGGACAAAATCCATGTTTTATAATTTAATTATGTATCGGTGAGAAAATATTATCCTCTGATGACACATAATAATGTTATCATACATTTTATTTTGTATTTTAACAAACAGGCATTCTAAGTTACTCAAGTACGTTTGTATTTTGCCAAAAAAAAAAAACACGTATCGGGTGATACAACTACTAAAGTAGGCATGACTGACGGTGTTAGCAACAGAGCAATCCAAATTAAGCTTCTTAAGTTGAAACACGAGAAAAACTCATAGTGTGTTTGACTGGATTTGTTTTTATATTGTGAAATCTGATTAAAAATGGTCGAATTTTATGAGATTTCGATTTACTTGAATTAAAAGTAATTATTTACCTATTTTATCCTTTTTGTGGATCTCTCTAATAATAAACTAACCACCGCCAAATTCATTGTCGCTACCGCCATACCACTTTTATTACCATTGCTGCCGCCACCACTACTACTGTTGTCATCATCACCGTCGTTGCCACCACCGCTGTCATCACTACCACTGTTGCTGCCGCCACAACCATCATTACCACTACCGCCACCACCACAGCCACCACTACAACCTCCACTACTGCCACCGCTAATACTGCCATAACTACCATTGTCACTCCCACTCCTGCCACCACCACTACTACCACCATCACTGTTACCACCACTACCACCGCCACTGCATCCCCCATCACTACCGTCGCCCTACCACTGCCAGTATTGCCACAACTACCATCATCGTCACCGCTACCACCACCACTGCCAATACTGCCACAACTACAATCGCTGCCACCACCACTGTCTCCACCACAGCCACCAATAATGCCACCACCACTACTGTCGCCACCACCACCATCACCACTGCTAGTACTGTCACAACCACCATCGCTGCCACCACCACAGCCACCACTATTGCCGCCACTACCACTACCATTGTCGCCGCCATAGCCGCCATAGCCACCAATAATGCCACTATCACTACCGTCGCCACCATTACTACCACCATTATCACTGCCACTACTATTGTCACCACTACTGTCATCACTGCTACTGCCGCTGCCACCACCATCACTACTGCCACCGGCATCACTATTGGAGTCAGTTGACGACTACTAGTTACACCTTGTTAAAACGTCAATACCACCAATACCATCATTACCATCAATTGATCACCCCACCACTTCCACTGTCGGCGTTGCTACGCCGTGCAGTGCTGCCGCCGCCGCCGCCGCCACCACCAACATGTGGTGGCACTAGCATATTTGAAACCACTTATTGTAATTTATTCTTCATCATAAGTCAATGATATAATTGTCTAAAAATTTATTACCTTTCCATTTTCTCTGTTCTCCAAACATAAAATTAGAATTTTGTGATTTGAATTTCCTTTCGTTCCAAACAAAAAAAAGTGAATTGAATTCCAACTCTGAAATCCAAATCGTAAAAGAATTGGTTCAAAACGGAACGTAAAAAAAAGAATTGGAATTTTATTTCATTAGATTTGACTGAATTTGTTTCTATAATGTAAAATTCGATAAAAATTAGTCGGATTTCATGAGATTTTGATTTACTTGAATTAAAAGTAATTATTTACCTATTTTACTCTTTTTCTGAATCTCTCCAACAACGACTCATCACCAGTGTCTTCATTGCTGCTACTGCCACGTCACTTTTACTACTATCTGCCGCCACTACTACTGCCATCACCACCGCCAGTACCATCACTACTGCCACCACCACTGCTGCCACCACCAGTGCCACCACTATCCAAACTCTAAAAAAATTGGTTCCAAACAGACTCTAGTGGACTGGTTGTATTCCTTTCTATTTCTGATGGTCTATAATTTTATATTCAACAAAAAAAGAAAAGAAAAACACATGCAAGTTTCTAATAAACTTGAGATGGTAATTGTAACAACTTAAAAAAAAATAAAAATAAAAGAAGCTGCATCTATTTTCTACTATTTGAGTTCCATTATTTGTTAATCCATTTTCTACAATTTGAGTTCCATTAATTGTTAATCCATCCGTTCCAAAAAATTTGATTATATTTTCTTTTGGGCTGATCTAAAAAATTTGATCACTTTTTAAATTAAAAAATTTCTATTAGTGTTTTTTAATGTTTACCGTTTTTATTTTTTTTAATTTTACCTTTCTCTTCATATTTAATTTTTTGTCAATCCATTTTTTTTTCCTTCTGACCCACTTTCTTCGTCTTAGCAAAGGAAATCTTTGAGTTTAACCCTTAATATAAAAGTTAATTAAAATTATTGATATACAACTAGTTTAACGAATAAATGAAACTCAAATAACTAAAGGCAAAAGAGGCTTCAACTCGCTTTCTTCGTCTTAGCAAAGGAAATCTTTGATTGAATTTTTTTTCCTTCTGACCCACCGCCCCAGCTATTGCACCACCATCACTATCGTTGCCCCCACCATAGCCACAACCACTACCGCCGCTACCAATACTGCCACCACAATCACCATCGCCAGCACTACCACCGCTGCTGCCACCACTACCCTCACCATCACCACATAATAATGTTACCATACATTTTATTTTGTATTTAAATAAACATGCATTCTAAGTTACTCAAGTGCGTCTGTATTTTGCCAAAAAAAAAAACACTTATCAGGTGATACAACTACTAAAGTAGGCATGACTGGAGGTGCAACCCAAATTAAGCTTCTTAAGTTGAAACACAAGAGAAAAACTCAGAGTGTGTTTGGAACCATGGAATTGGTGGAGTTTAATTTTAAATCTTCAAATTTTGTTGTGTGGAATATTAAAAAAAGGAATTGGAATTGAATTTCATGGAATTTGACTGGATTTGTTTCTATATTGTGAAATCCGATTAAAAATGGTCGAATTTTATGGGATTTCGATTTACTTGAATTAAAAGTAATTATTTACCTATTTTACCATTTTGTGGATCTCTCTAACAATAAATCCATCACCACCAAATTCATTGTCGCTACCGCCATACCACTTAACTACTGCCACCACTACTGTCATCATCATCACCGTCGTCTCCACCACCACTACCACCGCCGTCACCACTACCATTGTTGCTGCCGCCACAACCACCACTATCGCCACCAGCACAGCCACCACTACAACCACCACTATCGCCACCGCTACTGCCAACACCACTAATACTACCACAACTACCACTGTCGCTCCCATTCCTGCCACCACCACTGTCGCTCCCATTCCTGCCACTACCACTGCCACCACTATCACTGTCACCATTACTACCACCGTCACCACTACCACCACTGCCACCACCCTACCACCGCCAGTACTGTCACAACTATCACCGTCGCCACCACTGCCGCCAACACTGCCACAACTACCACCGTCGCCACCACTGCCGCCAACACTGCCACAACTACCATCGTTGCCACCACCACCGCCACCATTATTGCCACCACCACTGTCACCACCACAGCCACCAATAATGCCACCACCACTGCCAGTACTGCCGCACCCACCATCATTGCCACCACCATAGCCACCATTTTTGCCACCACCACCATCACTACCATTGTCGCCGCCACAACCACCATAGCCACTAATAATGCCACTATCACTACCGTCGCCACCAGTACTACCACCACCATCACCACTGCCACTACTATTGCCACCACTACTGTATCCCTGCTATTGCCACCACTACTGCCGCCGCCACCACCATCATTGCCGCCAACATCACTATTGCCACCGTCGTTGCCGCCACTATTGCCACCACCGCCATTACTACTGCCACTGGTATCACTATTAGTTGACGACCACCAATTACACCTTGTTATACCTCAATACCACCACTATCATTATTACCATCAATTGATCACCCCACCTCTTCCACAGTCGATGTTGCTACGCCGTGCAGTGCTGCCGCCACCGCCACCACATGTGGTGGCACTAGCACACTTGAAATCACTTACCGTAATTTATTCTTCATCGTAAGTCAATGATATAATTGTCTAAAAATTTATTACCTTTCCATTTTCTCTGTTCTCCAAACATAAAATTCGAATTTCGTGATTTGAATTCCCTTTCGTTCCAAGCAAAAAAAAAGTGAATTGAATTCCAAATTCAATTCCAACTCTGAAATCCAAATCGTAAAAGAATTGGTTCCAAACGGAACGTAAAAAAAAGAATTGGAATTTGATTTCATTAGATTTGACTAGATTTGTTTCTATAATATGAAATCCGATAAAAATTACTCGGATTTCATGAGATTTCGATCTACTTGAATTAAAAGTAATTATTTACCTATCTTACCCTTTTTCTGGATCTCTTCAACAACGACCCATCACCAGTGTCTTCATTGCTGCTACCGCCACGTCACTTTTACTACTACCGTTGCCACTACTACTGCCATCACCACCGCCGGTGCCACCACTGATGCAACCACCACCGCCGCCACCACCATTGCCACCATTACCGCTGTCGCCGCCACTATTACTGCCATCAGCACCGTCACCACCATCATTACTGCCATCGCTACCGCGCCACCATCACCACTGCCATCACCACCAATTCCTCTTTTTAATGTTCCAAATTGAATTTCATTGGATTTGACTGAATTTGTTTCTATAGTGTGAAATCCAATGAAAAATGATCGAATTCGTGAAATTTTAATTTACTTGAATTATAACTAATTATTTACCTATCTTACCCTTTTCTGGATCTCTCCAACGATTAACCCACCACCACTGTCTTTACTGTCGGTACCGCCACACCACATTTACTACCACCACTGGCATCACCACTTCCGCCACCGTTCTTGCCACCGTCGTCACCATTACTGTCACCACCGCCGCCACCATTATCGCCACCACCGCCACAGCTATTGCACCACCATCACTATCGTTGCCCCCACCATCGCCACAACCACTACCGCTGCTACCAATACTGCCACCACAACCACCATCGCCAGCACTACCACCGCCGCTGCCACCACTACCCTCACCATCACCACCACCACCGTCACCGCTACCGCCACACCACTTTTACTACTACCACCGGTACAACTACTGCCATCAGCACCACCACCGTCACCGCTACCGCCACACCACTTTTACTACTACCACCGGTATCACTACCGCCATCAGCACCACCACTATCGCCACCACTATCGCCACCACCGCCACTATCACCACTACTGCCACCACCGCTGCCGTAGCAACCACTATTACCGCTAACACCGCAGCCGTTGTTGCCACTACCACCATCACTTTTGCTACCTCAATCGGCACCATTATTGCCACCAACACCACTGCCACCACTATCACCGCCGTCGCCACTGCTACGGTAACCATCGTCATTGCCACTACCTCCACCACCATCGCTACCATGTGCTGACACTAGCAAAGTTGAAACCGCTTATCGTAGTTTATTTTTCATTATAAGTCAAAGATATAATTGTCTAAAAATTTATTACGTTTATATATATATATTGTTCTTTAAACAAAAAACAAAAATTTTGTAATTTGAATTCGCTTCTATTTCAAACAAAAAAAAGTGAATTGAATTCCAATTCTGAATTTGAAATTCAAAACCTAAAAAAATTGATTTTAAACAGACTCTAGTGGACTGATTGTATTCCTTTATATTTCGGATGGTCTATAATTTTACATTCAAAAAAAAAGAAAAGAAAAAACATGTAAGTTTCCTATAAACTTGAGATGTTAATAGTAACAACTTAAAAAATAAATAAAGTAAAAGAGGCTACATCTGAAGCCTATTTTTCTACGATTTGAGTTCCATTAATGCCAATCCAACACAGGTACTTAATTTTTTTAATATTCTTAAAATTAAAATTGAATCTGCATTATACTAGCCCAACACCATATATTCAACGACACAGAGTTCCATGCACCTTTTCGAGTACCCTCTGCTATTTCTTACACGCTTCACCATCTGGTGACGTGAACGGAGAGGACAACCGCCATTAAACTCGACTGCACCTTCTTTAACGTACTTCCTTTTCTTCCCAGCTTGGCACTTCTGAGTTTTGACAGATCAAACCCACTCTGCAAAATTCTTGTCTGTTGTCAGTTTTACCTTGTTGAACACTGTCATTACGAGATATATGGAACCCAGGTAACCCCCATTTGATTGTTTAACGAGGTATTAACCAAAACCCAGTTGAATTTTGGTTTAGTCTTTAAGTTGTATTCGACAGATTTTCTGATCATCAATTTTGGGTTGTGTTTTTGAATCAGTTGTACCCAAAAAACTGCATGTGGTTTTCCACTTTCTCTTGATCACTCCTGCATGTTTTTCAGCTGCTTGATTAGCCGAAGCAAATAGCCCCTCGCTTAGACGATAACGCCGGCGGTGATGGAGGAACTGACCCCTGTCCCCAAAAATCTCTTCTGGGTTTGCTTTCCTACGGAGGTTTTCGAAAACCATAGGCCCGACTAATCCGCCGTGGCCGCCAGGCCACCGTGGCACGTGGCATCTCGTCTCCACGGCTTATCTCGTGCCTTCTCATGCCTTTACATTTTCACTTGTATACTTTTAGTTATAAGACTGTGGTCATCACTCGTTTTCACTTGTATACTTTTCCGTCATCGGGAACTTTTTGTTATTATTATTACTATCCTAAGAGTAGATGTTTTTGGAATCTAACTTTTTTTCTCTATTTGATTTACTTTTTTCCCTTCAAACCATATGCTACATATTGCCTTTTGAGTTTTGACTGTTCTTCAAATAGGTTAATTTGCATAGTAATAATGTATTAAAAGAAACCCTTCATTTTTTTGGGGAGAATTTATTTATACTTTAAAGTTGCCACTGCTATGAAAAAGTCTGGCTCCGCTATACGAATAATTGATTGATTAAGTTGAATTATTTTTTTTTAATACCTCGCAGGAAACACGTAAGAGGAAACAAATGGCCTTTCCGTACCAAAATGGGAAGCTGTGATGAAATCGGTGTCCGTTAGGATTACATGCTCAGTTAATTATTCCCAGGTATTAAAGTTTTACAGTATGTTTTTATGCTCCTAAGATGCCTACTTGAGCCAGCCAAAACGTCACTGTGTTTCTAATACTGTTGCTATTTGTGCTAGTACGCTTCCGTGGGAACAAGAAATGATCCGCCGCTATCGTTCAATGAAACTCGTGTAATCTGCTTTGGGGTTGGCGCACTGAATTCTCTTATAAGGCATATGAATGAGTGCTTGTTCTAGCCCTTGAACTTCATTTTCTGATAATCAGGAGAATGAAAGTACAATTGGATGGTTCAAATCTCGTATGCTCCCTAGTCCAGCACCATCTTAAACCATTCCCAGAGTCTTATTTCTTGGGATATTCTCAGAGCGACACCAATGGATTCAATTTCGTTTAGATTTGTTCGTGGTGAACAAATTGTTGGGCTGTGATTTATGGTAATTAAATTTTGTTGGACTAGAATTGAGCGGTCTGCGCCGGGCCAAAAGCAGTAGTGCAACGCCAAGGCATGCATGGAACCAGGGCCACACCATACCACTATACTATGGAAGCGGCTGCTGGTTCCTTATATAGATCTATGGGGTGGTGGAAGAGAGAAGCCAGGCAGTAGGAGTAAAAGGTGGATGGCCTAAGATTGAGGCTAGGTCACAAACCCTTCTAGAAGATACTTAACAATCATATTAGGTGCTCCGGTCCCATTAAAAAATGTCTTTTTATATGTGAAGTAATGTGTATATTCTATCGATAAATAATAGTGTAAAAAATAATTGTGGAGTGTGAAATAGACGCTTCTTTTTGTCATTTGTCACAGAAGAGGGTTAATGGTTTTGCAAGTTAGAAATAATTGTGGAGTGTGAAATAGACGCTTCTAATTGCAGCAGAAGACAAAGCCTATGTATTTGTAAGGCAATAATATTACATTTACATCATTCGATCAAAAAAAAATAAATTGCAGTATATCTTATTTCAACATCTTAAAGAGTGGTAATTATGTCCAATTTACTCTTTGGAAGGAAATGATTGCAACTGTTTTATTTCAAGAAAGTGAGGATGGAGGTACAGCTTCCGTATTTATAAGTCAGAATGCAACCAATTCTGAAACTTTATGTTATCTTCGTGATTGTGTTTTCATGTAAAGGTTGTGTTGCTTTGTCTTGACTGTTTTGAGAGCTTGATAAAACAGTCAATAAGCATGAGTTATTCTTTAGGCTTCCACCTGTTTGATAATGCAGCCAATAAGCATGTTTTCTCTTGTTGTTCGGTTTCAACTGGAAAATCACTTCATTGAAAAGCTGGCATTAGACTACTTTCCCTGGGCTTGAGATCTTTAGTTTTCAAGTGGGGTATTATTCTCCTGATTCTAGCTTTTTCTCAGTCAAGCTAGCTATAGAGATACTTGGTGTAGCAATAGTTTTAGAAGTTCAATAAGTGATTCCGCAGGTACTGATCTAGCTCATGCAATTGAACAGAGGTGGTTGATTGTGTTATTACTATGTGTTGATTGTCACTAGTAATGGTCTGTCTAGATATCGGTGGTTTAAATGCAAGGTAATTTTTCCTTATTAACGGAGTGGCTGCAGGCAAATTCATGAGACTGTATATTTTTGTTTTGACACGAATTGGGTGGGGTGCGCCAGGCCAAGGCAATAGTGCAACACCAAGGCGACACGCAAGGCACCGGTAGCAAGCTACCAAGAACCTTCCCCTCAAAAAATTAATTTAATATCGTGTGAGCCATTGGCCCACATATCAGATATTAAACTGATAAGAACAGATACTACACTTGATCTTAGCCAAAAGGCCGAGAAAGGTATGCTTTGTATTGAGTTCAGCTTCCCCATTTATACAATCTCTCTCTTGACTCCCTCCTCTCCACCGAATGTGGGATTAAGCAGCAATTCTGTTGTAATTTCTTCATCAACTGTAACCGCTCCTGAAATATCACTTGGCTCTTTGACCGTGATGTCTTACATTTACAAACGTGTATTTTCTGATTTCTTAAACTTGAAATCTTTGGTTCTGAGTATGAAGTGATCTCCTACCTTAACTTCTTACGTGTCTGCGATTTGCTTAAATTATCACTGCCTGGTGCATAAGGGGGAAGAGGACGGAGAAACGGAAATAACATTTATCAAGAACAGAGCAAAAGAAATTGCCTCCCCCTGCCAAAAATGATCCAGTTATTTCGCAGCTATTAGTGCTTGTAGGCTTGCGGTAACAAATGCTTGTAGTGCTTTGAGTTGTTTATGTTCGTATCTTGGCAATGAAACTCGTGTTTCTTGCTTCGGAATTGAGGCGTTAATTTCTCTTGCCAGTTATAAGCATGAGTGCCCTGTCTAACACTTTGGATTCATTCTATGTGATTCAGGAAATGGAAGTGTAGTTGGATGTGTTCCCCAGGTGTGTCTCAAGGTGGTACTGAGTTTACAAACTCCTAGAGACCAAGAACAAACCCCATCACCCGTTTGAAGGGTCATACCTGCAGCCCTATCGAAGAAACCAGCATCAGCAGACGTGGACACTTCCATCAGCATGGAACTTGGCACAACTGTCACCTTATCTTGAATCAGGCAGTGTCTACTGAGGTACTTCCTTTTCTCTCAGCTTGGCATCTTGACAGACGCAGAACATATATATGAGGTATATTGAGTCTAAAAGGCAGGACATGTTTACATGCCATTACAATGCGAAGGAGAAGATGGTTCTTGATTTACCATGGTCTTGGCACCATGAGTGAGTATCCTTCTATTTTTGCATTAAATTGCCACGCGGCAGCTCTAGGAAGACAGAGACATATCTTCGTCTTGGTCTCCAGAGAGTTGTGGGACTTGTCCGAAATGAAGAGATTACGAAAAACGGAGAAAAATAAATGAAGTAGAAAAAAAGCAGCAGCTCTGTTAGGAATGGGGTGCTGATTTCATAGTCAAGACCGGGGGTGTTTTGAAAGCTTTTTGTTGTGTGTTCCTCCGCTGAACTGAAGAAACTTCTGACCAAGTTGCATTTTCGCAATTTCTGCATTTTTGTCTTTAGATTGGAAGCTCTTTCATGGTGAGGGATGTGGGTTTCTCAACACGAAGGAGGTAACCTCTTGTAGTGCTGTCTCTAATTGTGTAATACCTCAAGTTTGGCATAAAACTTGAGACAAAATTGAACCTTTCATTGCTGAAATAGTGGAAGTTTTCCTCCGGGTTATACCACGCCAAATCATTGTGTTTAGTCTTTGATTTATTGTTCTTGGGTGCTTGATTACTACTGAATTTGTAGAAATCAGTTTTTGATATTGATTAGAGATTTTGTAGATAGTGTGCTAGTGTTGATTTCTTTACTTCGCAGTTCATACCAACTTGTGATTACTGCTGTTTTAATCCCCAACAAAAATGTCAGTAACCACCCCTGACGCCCGGCTTTCCTGATGTTTGTACAATGACACACAGACCTGTTGCCGGTATTGGGTAGTGAGAGTTATTTGAGAAATGTAAAGTCTGTTTAGTGACATATTTGAAAATTATTGTGATGATGCCATAGTGACTGATTTTTATTAAGAGTAAGCAATGTTGGTGTCATTTAAAAATGGCAGGGGGTCGCCATTCCATTTCTCAAGGGTCAGGGGAGGTAATGATATTTACCTTTTTGTTGATAGCTCTTTATTAAAGTTCTTATAGCTCTTCATGTGTTGGTGATCTTCTTGATTGTGCGTTAATTCTACTGTCATGGTCTAGATGTATTAGTAGTTTTGATGCCAAGGAATTCTTAAAGCTCCATTTGTTTGATGAGACATAAAATTTTGTTGAAACTAGATTTGGGTGGGGTGCGCCAGGCCAAGGCAGTATATGTGACCAGCGTGGTCGCCACTCCACCGTGGCACGTGGCATCTCGTCTCCAAGGCTCATCTGCTGCCTTCTCAATTAGAAACTCGACAACATTTGTATCTAGTTTGTATATGTGACCAGCTATCCTTTAGTCACAAAACTCTGTCATCACTCATTTTCACTTGTAATTTTCCGTCATCAGAAACCCCTTACTATCCCAAAAGTAGATGTTTTTGGTGTTTAACTATTTTTTCTCTTTTTTATTTACTCTTCTCCCGTCTAACCATGTGCCACTCATTGCCCTTTGACTGTTCTTCAAATAAATTAATTTGCATGGTAATGTCTTAAACGATATCCTTCATTGTTTTGGGAGAATTATAATTTTAACTTGCCCGCTGTTATGAAAGATTTCTGACTCCACCTATAGGAATAATTGATAAACAAATTACGTTGTTCTCGAATGTTGATTAAATTTAATTTTTGTTCTCACTTCGCAGGAAACATGTGGGGGAAACATTTGGCCTTCTTCACCAAAATGGTAAACTGTGATAAAATTAGTGTTCGTTAGGATTACTCGCTCAGGTAACGATTCCAGGTATTAAAGTTCTGTGTTTGTGCTTCTAAAATGCATACGTGAGCTAGCCAAAATGTTTTATTGAGAAACTTTCTTGTTTCAAGCTTAAATGGAATATGCACATGGCTGATATCGTGAAATGACTTCTTGATCTCTACCGTGTATCAATTGTTATTTCTGTGCCGTTGGGTACACCACTGGAAAATGAAAAGTGATGATCAGTTTGTGTGTAAAGTAGTCTACCGTGTGTAAATTTGCTTGGGAGTTGATGCACTGAATTCTCTTAAAAAGCTATGTTGTTCCTTTGGTATTATACACTGTCTTCTACTAAATAAGCTGACGTCTACCAACAAAAGGATAGGATTTAGGTTCGCTTCCACCTGTTTGATGATGCAGCCAAGCTGATTTACGATGAAAGAAAACATATTTTTGTTGAAACTAGAATTGGGTGGGGTGCGCCAGGCCAAGGCAGCAGTGCAACGCCAAGGCGACACGCAAGGAAACGGAAGCAAGCTACCGAGAACCTTCCCCTCAAAAAATTAATTTAATATCATGTGAGCCATTGGCCCACATATCAGATATTAAACTGATAAGAACAGATACTACACTTGATCTTAGCCAAAAGGCCGAGAAAGGTATGCTTTGAACTGTGTTCAGCTTCCTTCTTTTATACAATCTCTCTCTGGACTCCCTCCTCTCCATTGAATGCGGGATTGAAGAGCACATCTAGTGTGTTTCATAACCAACTGTAACCACTCCTGAAATTTCACTTGCCTTTTTGACTGTGATTCTTTAAAATTACAAACGTGTATTTTCTCGTTTCTTAAGCATGACATCTTTGGTTTTGAAGTATATAAGTAATCTCTAGCGAGAATTGCGTCCAATTCTTTTTTAGCCAGTGCGCTACTTTGTATATGAAGCCAATCTCTCATGGCTGGGATTGACTTAAATAACCACTGTCTGGTTCAGAAGGGAAAAGGGCTGAGTCGCAAAAACATATACCAAGAAAAGAGCAAAAGGAATTGTCTCTCTTTCAGACACCCAATAGATGTAACACATCCTGGACTTGGTGAAGAGGAATGGGAAGGA
Organism: Escallonia herrerae; assembly: GCA_033070095.1. NCBI lineage: Eukaryota > Viridiplantae > Streptophyta > Magnoliopsida > Escalloniales > Escalloniaceae > Escallonia > Escallonia herrerae. The sequence continues at coordinate 1,395 of JAVXUP010002347.1, read as the reverse complement.
GGCTCTTCTGTAATATGAGGATGGAGTTACCGGTTCCCTTTAAAGAAATCAGAAAGTGCATACTTCAAATTGCAGGCCACTGCTTCCCTTTTTGTAAATTGGAGTGCAACCAATTTCGAAATTTCCTGTTATCTTCGTGATTGTTTTTTTATATGGGGGCTGCCTCTCTTTGTCTTGACTGTTTTGAGAGCTTTATTCATATTATCTCTAGCCTGCTTATGTTACTCTGTGTGAATAACGGTAGTCTGTGGTTGAAGCAAGATATTTAGAATTGTTTTTCTTTAGGCTTCCTCCTGTTTGATGCTGCGGCCAATGAGCACGTTTTCTATTGTCGTTCGGTTTCAATTAGAATATCACATCAATCAAAAGCTGGCGTTATATCACTGTTTTAGAGGTACTTACGGGCTAGCAGTAGGTTTAGAAGTTCAATATGTGATTCTGCAGGTACTAATCCAGCTCTCTTTCTTTCTTCACCACAAGAGTCTTGATACTATCACCAATCTATCTAATTGATAAAAATAAGTATAAGTTGCAACGGAACAATAGACTACACTTGATCTTAGCCAAAGGCTGAGAAATGTGTGCCTAAGGTGATACCAACTTTAAACCACTTCATGGAGAGCCGAGTGCTATTCCTCAAATGTCAGCAACCTCTTTTGATAGTGCTATTCATGCATGGAGATAAATACATAGTACAGATGCATCTCTTCTCACTTTTCCAAGCCCACTGCTAATATTTGCCTGTGGGCCTAGATTTCTTCTATTGCATCTTCCCCCCTTTGCGCAAGCCTGCAGTTTGTGATGCCCTTACGCAACTGGAAAAAATCTGTGACCTTTACTATTAATGTCATTCTCTTATTATCCAAAAGAAAAAAAAAAAAAAAGAATTACTCGTTGGCTTCATTTTCATTCGTCTAAAAAGATTAAAAATATGACGCCTTCAGAACAAGTTGTAGCCTTGTTTGATTACCATTTTCAAAAGAAATATGTATTTTGCTTTGTTTTGCTATCATTTTCAAAAAATTTAAATTTGATGTAGCTCATTGCAAACAAAAAGTTAACATTTCAAATTTCTTGACCAACATCCCCCACACTTGCAGCTTGTTAATTTGAGATTTAAAACACTTGACTTGCTACTTTGTAGTTTTGAGACTATTCATCTTGTATATGTGAGCCTTCTTTGTAGACAAATTAGGTAGACTATATCTTTGGTTTTTTGCATAACTTGCGGTTTTACAAATATTGTTTGCTATAAATTATGGATTAATATGATTGTTTGAATGCTTTAAAACTGTTTTCGGAAGAGACCGTGTGAACACAGGCCTCCACTGCCACAAATTGTTTAGATGCTTGAATCTCTTTTAGGCCAAGGGCATGAATAGGGTAGATCACAAA